>QRFJ01000014.1:4125190-4211225 GCA_006176705.1 Cocos nucifera
AGACCTCGGCCAATCAAGGAGAGAGGGATAACCCACATGAGCAACTCCTAGAAATACTTCTTGTACCAAAAATGAGCAAAGCTGAAGATCTCAGCCAATAGAGGAGAGGAGAATAACAAAAATGGGGACTCCTAAGAAATGCTCTTCATACCAAAAATGAGCTAAGTTAAAGATCTTGGCCAACTAAGAAGATGGGGATAACCCAAATAGGGACCCTTTAGAAATATTTCTCATGCCAGATACGAGTCGAGCTGAAATTGACCTCAACCAATTGAGGAATGGGGACAACTCAAAAACCAACGAGCAAGGGTAGAAATCCACGTAGACCTTAAATACAAGTATTACAAAAGAAACAAGATACAATTATGAACAAAATTATTTTTAGTAACATTCAAAATTTTTATATATGAAATAGGTCAATAAGCAATCAGAGTACTTCCTTTGTCCAAGTTAAAGAAAATACCTCTGATTTGAAAGTGGAGGGCATGTGATATAGTATGATAATAGCTTACCTATCACGAATGGATATATGGCAAGAGATTTTGAATAAATTTGAATTTTAAATGGAGGATCCAGATAAGGAAGGAGGTTATGGTTGATTCGAATTTCCAAATAAGGAGGTTATTGTAATCTTTTGATTTTCATTTCCAAATTATGATAGATCCATGCTCCGGCACCTATATAAATAGTGTTAAATGGACTCTAGAGGAACAAGCTCCAAGTGAGAGGAAATTCCTCAACTCAAAGCTTTTATGGTGAAAGGCTCTTAAGCCCTCATCCATTATTCTACTCTTCTTTCTTGCAGGCCAAAGGTCTATAAGCCCAAGGCTGATGCCAAGGTAAAGACTGAGGCTTAACTATCCAATCTAAGGTCGAGGTGAGGTGAAGACTAAGATCGAGGCCGAGCTATCAAATCCAAGGCTGAGGTGAAAACTAAAGTTGATATCGAGCTATTAAACTCAAGGCTGAGCTGAAAGTCAAGGCCGAGATGAAGAATGAGATCGAGACTGAGCTACTAAGTTTAAGGCTAATGTGATAACTCAGGCCATGCTAACAAGATTGAAGTCGAGCTACTAAGTCCAAGGCTAAGAGAAAAGCCAAGATCGAGGTGAAGACTAAGACGAGAATGAGCTACAAGCCCGAGGCTGAAGTGAAGGCCAAGACTAAGGTGATGATTGAGGCCAAGCTACCAAGCCGAAGTCCAAGATAATGACCTAAATTGAAATACCAAGATGAGGTTGAGCTACCAAGTCCAAGTTTGAGGTAAAGGCTAAGGCTTAGGTGATAAACCTGACTAAGCAACCAAGATCGAAGCTGAGCTCCCAAACCTAAGAGAAAAGTGAAGGTTGAGACTAAGATGATGATCAAGACCAAGCTACCAAGACAAAGGCCTAGCTACTAAGCACAAGACTGAGGTGAAAGGTCTAGATCGAGGTCAAGCTATTAAGTCTAAGGTCAAGATGATGAGGCCAAGCTAGCAAGCTTAAGGCCATGGTAAAAGTTAAGACTAACATGATGAACTAGACCAAGCTACCAAGATTGAGGCTAAGCTACCTAGCCCAAGGCCGAGGTGAAGGTCAAGATTGAGATTAAGATCGAGGCTGAGCCATCAAGCCTAAGGCTAAGTGATGACCTAGGCTAAGTTATCAAGACTAAGGCCAAGCCATCAGGTCTAAAGCTGAGGTAAAGATTGAGAACAAAGTAATGACCAAGGCTAAGCTACCACGATCAAAGATAAGCTATCGAGCCTAAGGCTGAGCTTAAGATTAAGACCAAGGTGATGACCATGGCTAAACTATCAAGATTAATATTGAGCTACCAAGTTAGAGGCCAAGACAAGAAGTTTGAGATAGAGCTCCCAATATTGTAGAGCTCCCAAAGGGCTCCTAAAGTTTAAGCTTCCAATGCAAAGCCCCCAAAGTCTGAGCTCCTAAAGCCAACCTTAGAAGCCAGGAAGAGGAGCCCAAGGCTGAGCTCACAAAGGCCGATCCTAGGGCCGACCTGAGAAGGCTAAGGTGAAATGACCAACCTAAGAAGGTCAAGATGAAGATTGACCAGAATAGGACAATATGCTATAGTACTCTAATCTTCTCTCATATTTTCTCTTTACTGCTATTATTCTAAAATCTTTCCTAGCTTAAGCATTAAAGAGTTCGATTGGAGCTAATCGAGCAAGCTTTCCTCCTCTTCTTTATATGCAGATTAGCGCTCCTCATCGGATCGGCCAACACTCTCCTATTGACTTAAGCATTATATCTATTATATTATCTCTGTGATCGAACAAGATTTTAATAGTAACATTTGATTTGAAGACTCACGAGCTTAATTGAATATATATATTTGAAGTATTATATTTTTTATAAATATATTATTAATTTAATATTTTTAAAATATTATATTATATTTTAATCATATTTTTAAATTATGATCATGTCTAGAATTTCATCTCAAACTATGACTCATTAATATTTGAGTTGAGTCAATCATGAATATTACTATTATTATTTTTGATTAACTTAAATTCAAATTTTAATATTAAGGCTCGGTAGATTTTTAATCAAATTTTAAGTTTAAATATTTTGAATTGGGTTGTGCTCCAGGCTCTGGCTACTTGGCTTGGCTTGGGTCCATTGTAGCCCCTATAGAGGCAAAAGCTAATGTTATCCGTTAACTCTCTTTCGGATAGGGTCAGAGCTAGGTAGCCTAGGTTGGATGTGACAATGCAAATTGAATTAGACGGTTTGGTATAAAAAAACCTAGGGTTCTGGAGTGTGGCCGCTCTACTTTCTTGCAAGGGAGTATGCGATGTCGATGGCCAAGCTCTCCTCCGCCTTCCTCCATCGGAGTTGCACGAGAACCAATATCCTCCTTCCCCTCTTCCATCGTCATCGCCTTGATGACCTCCTGTTCTTCTCCTCCGCCACCCCCGCCACCGACGAAGGAGAGAAATCGTCTTAAGGATCCTCGAATATCTCATCAACTCATGTGGTCTCTCCTCTGCGGAGGCTTCTAAAGCCTCCAAATCCCTCGTCCACTTCAAATCCACCAAGAGGATAGATGCCTTCCTCGGATCCTTGAGAAGCCATGGTTTCGACAATGCCAGTCTCAGAAGGATCGTATCTCGCTATCCCAGATTTCTCAACTACAAAGTCGAGAGGAATCTGGCTCCAAAGTTCCAATTTTTCCAAGATCTGGGCTTCTCTGGATCCGGCCTCAGCCGTTTGTTCCTCTTAAGTCCCTCTATTTTTAGCTGCAGCCTCCACCGCACCATCCAACCCTGGTTGGATTTCTGGATGCGCCTCCTCGGCTCCAAAGAGCACCTCATGAAGCTCCTCTAAACCAACTTTTGCATCATGAATAGCAGCATTGAGAGTGTCATCATGCCCAACCTCTCAATGCTGCAGGAGTGCAACATCTCAGATGAAAGGACGGCTTGGGTGCTGCGGCCCACATTCATCCACAGGAGTCCAATAAAATTCAGAGCTTTGATTGAGCGGGTCGAGAGAATGGGGATACCCCGCAGCCTCGAGGATGTTCCTGTGGGCTCTTTGCCTTGTCAGTGAGGCCAAATTCAGTGCTAAACTCCAAGTCATGAAGAGTTTTGGGTGGTCAGATGCTGAATTCTTTGCTGCCTTTCGCAAGGATCCAATATTTCTAACGAATTCTGAGGAAATGCTGTCTGCAAAGATGACCTTATTGGTAAAGAAAGTTGGTTTTGAGCCAGTGGAAGTTGCCTTCCGTCCGAAGCTCCTGACGTATAGCTTAGAGAAGAGGTTGATGCCTCGGCATCAGGTCATGTAGGTGTTGAAGGGGAGAGCGGGTTGCATAGTGGAAAATATCATTTGACATAGATTGTATCTCCTCCAAAGTAAATAGTTCATGGAGAAGTATGTTATCCCACACAAGGACAAGGTTCCAGCATTGTTGCAGATGTATATTGCCACATGTGGCAAGGAGGGCACCATCTAACCTTGCATTTCTGATGTGCAAAGACTTCTTTTTGTTCCCTTCTATTGAGGATAAATTTCATTCTCTTGCCGAAGTCCAAGTCTGATGCTTAGCCTAATGCAATTGGTAATCACGGAAAGAACTTCAATCAAAAATTCTTTCTTCAATGGTCGAACCCCATCCGATCTCCTCCAGCAGTCGAACTCATTCAGTAGTCAAACTCCTCCAGCGGCCGAATCCAACCAAACTTCTCCAACGATTGAATCCCAGTCGAACTCTCCAATGGTCAAACTTTTTCTAGATCTCTTTTTCAGTTGGATTTCTACAGGAGTCGAACTTCTTTCGGATTTCTTCTTCAGTCAAATTTCTATCTCTCCTTCAGTCAAATTTCTACAGAAGTCGAACTTCTTCCAAACTTCTTCTTCAGTCGGACTCCTATGGGAGCCAAACTTCTTTCGGATCCCTTCTTCAGTCGGACTTCTATAGGAGCTGAACTCCTTCCATATCTCTTCTTCAGTCGAATCTCTATAGGAGCCGAACTCCTTCCAAACTCCTTCAGCTAGTGTTTCTCTTGGATGATCTCCTCTAGCTGTATTTTCTTTGGAAGTTCAAACTCCTCTGTAATTGACATACGTCAAAGCTCTTCATCCCTTCATGCGACTTCGAGCGGCTCAGTATTGGATGATTGCGGTCATCATTATCAGTCCACTGCAGATGACAGTGACCCACTACTAGGTGGTGATGGCTGTCACCATCAGTCTGCTATAGGTGATGCTATAGGTGGTGCTCTCTTCTATGACAGACTCAATCAGACCTTGAGCGGCCCGCTACCAGATGGCTGCAACTGTCACTATCAATCCGCTATAAGTTTCATCTATAAAATGGGACTCTCTAGATATATTTTCTCTAAGCTCTCTTCTCCTTTCCAAAATTCTATCGAACTTTTTTTTGAGCACTCCATTTCTGTTGGTCAGAAGAGCTGACTTGATTGTTGGAGGGTCCTACTAGAGCCACCACCACCGACTCCGAATGGAGCTTTATTTTATAGGTCATCGATGGCAATCTCGTCTTCCTCGACTCCAGCTCGATCCGGTGTCAATCAGATTCTGCAATAATAAAATTGATGCTAGAGGAAGGGCCCTCTATTTTTGAGATACCTTTGTTCTTAAAAGAGTACTCAATCAATCCTACCAACCTTCTCCTTCAAGATTCATCTCCATCCTCTTCCTCGATTTCAAGAAATGCCTCCAAAGAAGATGACTACTCAGAGATCTACTGCTTCTACCATCAGGTCTGAGCTAGATTAATCTATTCTTGCTTCATCACTGGTGCTTCAACCACCACCTCCACCGACGGCTATAGTAGATCCAAAATAGTTTAACCTACTGATGCAGTGGGTTCAGGGCCTCACCGAAATGGTGTAACTATGCAGCAGCCCTCGATGGTGATTCCATCAGAAAATCCATCATTAGGATATCAGAAATCGATCCTAAGAAAGAGCATTTGGCCTAGTATAGCCGTCGCCCTTAAAAAGAGAAAATAGAGAGCAGAGGATTCATGTTCGAATCATGATTCTCCTTTGAAAGAGACCTTCTCCATCTACAATTAGAAGCCATCCAAGATCTATGATCGGGACGACGTCCTCGATCACAGACTACGAAAGATGGATCGACAAATTGAAAAACTCTACCACATCGCCTCAGCTTTCCATGATGACGTCTGCATCGATCTTTCTTTTTTTCTCCGAATTATGCAAGAGCCCATTCCATCGAACTTCAAGCTTCCCCAACTTGAAAGCTACGATGGAACCTCTGATCGATCGATCATCTGAAAGCCTTCCGAACTATGATGCTGCTCCATGGCGCACCAGACACCATATTATGCTGAGCTTTTCCATCTACTTTAAAGAAATCAGCAAAAAATTAGTACTCGATGTTGAAGTAGGGTACGATCTTCTTCTTTGATCAGATGAGCCATTAGTTTGTAGCTCACTTCATCAGCAACCGACGTCCGCGTCGAGGTTTGAATTTTCTGATGAACATCAAGTAGGAGGAAGAATCCATCCAAACTTATATCATCCGATTTAATGCTGCTATGTTGGAGGTCCAAAATTTGGATCAATCAGTTGTGATAGCCGCACTCAAGGATGGCCTTTAGAAGAATAATTTATTGCTCTTTCTGAAGAAGAAATATCCTAAAAATTTTGTCGATCTGCTAGTCCGAGCTGAAAGATATGTCCGTATGGAAGAAGTCTCCAAGTTGAAGGATGAAGAAGCCATAGGAGAGCGGCAGATGGATGAGTTTAATAAACCCATGGCTGATGGAGGGCTGAATGAAGTTCGACCGTGCTCATGAACTCCTTCCGAGCACAAGCGAGCCCAAACTCTTCCTCGAGCTCATCATCAAAGAATCTCTGATAGAAGGGCGCGAAAAAGTTCTCCCTCCGAAAGGTTTTGCAACTACGCTCTCCTTGATGCTCCTAAAACTCAAGTTCTGATGAAAATTAAGAATCAGCTACCAAGATCAGAAGAATTACGATCTCTCCCAAATAAGTACGATCGAAGCAAGTACTGCCTCTAACATCATGACCATAGCCACGATACTGAAGAATGCATTCAGCTTTGAGACAAAATCGAGAAGCTCATCTGGAGAGGCTGGCTGGGTCGATTCCTTAGACGTCAGTCTGAAGTAAGAGAAGATCGACTAAGGGTGCTGCCATAGCCAGAACCATCAATAAAGGAGGAACAACAAGGAGATCGGCCACCTCTCGACATCATCAATCCTATTTTTAGGAAATTTAGTACTTCGACGAGCCACCATCTCTCAGTCTTAGAGTCTGGAGAAGCTTGCCCCAAATTAGGAAGGTCCGTATGAAGTAGAGGAGGTCGTTCGGTCCGAAACTTATCGTCTGAAGGAGCTCAGAGGAACAATGCTCCTACGACCTTGGAACTTAGAAAATCTAAGGATGTACTACCAGTAATTTTTCTTCAATAAAACTTCTCTATTTTAATATTATTATTTCTTGATGCAAAAACTATGTGATGATAGAAAAGAAGCAATCAATAGTGCCCATATTAGGAACAGAAGGAGAACCTCATTCTAACATGAGCAAGTCGAAGTTCCTTCAATCTCGACTGGAGATAAGATCTCCTCAAGCTTCAAAGTTACGTCAACAGAAATAAGATATCAACCTCAGGAGATAAGATCTTCTTTAAGTCTCAGTCAATAGAGATAAGATCTCTTCGAGCATCTACATCAGAAGATAAGATCTTCTCAATCGATCGGAGATAAGATTTTTCTCCAAGCGTCTACGTCAACAGAAGATAAGATATCCTTCAATTTCGACTGGAGATAAGATCTTCTTCCGAGTTTCAAAGTCTACATCAATAGGAGATAAGATCTCCTTCAACCTCGATTGGAGATAAGATCTCCTCTGAGCTTCAAAAGTTTAACGTCAATAGAAGATAAGATCTCCTTCAATCTCGATCGAAGATAAGATCTCCCTCCGAGCTTCAAATCTACGTCAATAGGAGATAAGATCTTCTCTCTTCAATCTCATCCATTGAAGATAAGATCTCTTTCAATCTCGGCTAGAGATAAGATCTTCTCCAAGCTTCAAAGTCTACGTCAATAGAAGATAAGATCTTCTTCAACTTCGACCGAAGATAAGATCTCCCCCAACATCTACGTTAATAGGAGATAAGATCTCCTTCAATCTCGATTGAAGATAAGAATTCTTCGAGCTTCAAAGTCTACGTCAACAAGAGATAAGATCTTCTTCTTCTGGAGATAGATCTCTCCGAAAGTCTACGTCAATAGAGATAAGATCTCCTTTCAATCTCGATTGGAGATAAGATCTCCTCCCGAGCTTCAACGTCTACGTCAACAGAAGATAAGATCTCTTCTACCTCGGCTAGGAGATAAGATCTTCTAAGATTTCAAAGTCTCTACGATAATAGGAGATAGATCTCCTTCAACCTCGCTGGAGATAAAATCTTCCTCGAGCTTCAACGTCTACGTCAATAGGAGATGAGATTCTTCTTCAACCTCGATCGGAGATAAGATCTCTCTCCGAGCTTCTACATCAACAGGAGATTGAGATTCTTCTTCAACCTCGATTGGAGATAAGATCTCTTCCGAGCTTCAAAGTCTATGTCAATAGGAGATAGGATCTTCTTCAACCTAGTTGGAGATAAGATCTCCCCGAGCTTCAAATCTACGTCAAGACTTCCTCGAGCTTCAATCTACGTCAACAGGAGATAAGATCTTCTTCAATCTCGACTGGAGATAAGATCTCTCTCGAGCTTTAATAATAGGAGATAAGATCTTCTTCAACCTCGACTGAAGATAAAATCTTCTCCAAGCTTCAAAGTCTACGTCAATAGGAGATAAGATCTTCTTCAACTCGGTCGGAGATAAGATCTCCTCCCGAGCTTCAACTTCAACTTCAACCTCGACTGGAGATAAGATCTCCTCCGAGCTTCAACGTCTACGGCTGCAGGAGATAAGATCTCACTTCAACCTCTGCCGCTGGAGATAAGATCTCCCCCGAGCTTCTACGTCAACAGGAGATAAGATCTCCTTCAATCTCGGACTAGGAAGATAAGATCTCCTCCGAGCCTTAACTTCAACTTCAACAGGAGATAAGATCTTCTTTAACCTCAACTGGAGATAAGATCTCCCCCAAGCTTCAACTTCAACTTTAACTTCAACCTCAGCTCTGGAGATAAGATCTCTCCCGAGCTTTAACTTTAACGTTAATCTCAGCTGAGATAAGATCTCCCTTCGAGCTTCAACCTCAATGGTGTAGAGCCCGAAAAAAAATTTCGATAGTCGCCTTTTTTATACTCCCTTCGAATTTTGAACTTGGGAGTGGGAAGGACTATTGTTGGGGATAAATTTTGCTCTCATCGAAGTCCAGTCTGATGCTTAGCCTAATGCAAGTGGTAATCACGGAAGAGTTTCAATCGAAAATTCTTTCTCCAACAGCCAAACTCTACCCAATCTCCTCCAGCGATCGAACTCATTCAATAGTCGAACTTTTCTAGTGGTCGAACTCAACCGAACTCCTCCAACGATCGAACCCCAGCCGAACTCCCCAGCGATCGAGCCCCAGCCGAACTCCCCAACGGTCGAACTCTTTCCAGATCTCTCCTTTAGTCAAATTTCTACAAGAGTCAAACTTTTTCCGGATCTCTCCTTCAGTCGAATTTCTATAGGAGCCGAACTTCTCCTTCAGTCGGACTCTTTCGAGAGCCGAACTCCTTCCAGATCCCTCCTTCAGTCGGACTTCTACAAGAGCCAAACTCCTTCTGTATCTCTCCTTCGGTCGAATCTCTACATGAGCCAAACTCCTTTCAGACTCCTCCTTCAGCTAGTGTTCCTTTCGGATGATCTCCTATAGCCTTATTCTTTGAAAGTCCGAACTCCTCTGAAATTGACATACGTCAAAGCTCTTCATCCCTCCATGTGGCCCCGAGCAGCTCAGTATCGGACGGCTGCAGTCGTCACTATCAGTCCGCTGACAGCGATCCACTACCGGACGGTGATAGCTATCACCATCAATCTGCTATAGGCGGTGCCCTCTCCGTGATAGACTCAACCAGACCTCGAGTGGCCCACTACCAGATGGTTGTAACTGTCACTATCAATCCGCTACAAGCTCCATTTATAAAAAGGGATTCTTCAGATATGTTTTCTCTAAGTTCTCTTCTCCTTCCCAAAACTCTATCGAACTCTTTCCTGAGCACTTATTTCTGTTGGCCAGAAGAGCTGACTTGATCGTCGGAGGGTCCTGTCGGAGCCACCACCATCGACTTCGGACGGGGCTTTATTTTATAGGTCACCGACAGCGATCTCGTCTTTCTCGGCTCCAGCTCAATCCGACGTCAACCAGATTCTACAATAACACCTTCCATGGATGCAATTTAGGTATTACATTTGACTTGTTGAGTGATTAAATTAGCAGTGTTATCATCTAGACATGTTTGACTAAAGTTATATGATTCTTGTATCAACATCGACTGAGTGTAGCATCAATGATTTGTGTGTCAGGATACTGCATTAGACAATTGCGCAAGAAGAGAATCTGGATAGATGGCAGCGTAACAGCTGGTTGAATATAAAAATGTAGGTCCAGTTTGCTAAAATCTATTGTTTGTTTGCAAACTTCGGGATCTTTGCAATCAAATTTTACAATGAGATATTGAAGATTTGTAATTGTACTTTAATAATCTTTACTTTGAGAAAAAGGTACTTTTGATGAATTACAGAGCAACTACTTATAAAGTTATCAAACACTGAACAGTAGGAACTGCAATTTCCAGTTTAGATGTGTAGGAAGTTTTTCTGCGTAAGCATGCTCAAAACTTCTGTTTAAGCGTTTGTTTGCTTTGTCAGAACTTCTTGTCATCCTGTGCAATTTCAAATTGTGGCAAAGCATAAATTTGATGAGGCCAGCACCACAAAATGCACGGTGCTTCTTAGTGAAAGGAAAATGATAATGTAGTGAGCCGGAATATCTAATATTAATATCTCGCACTCTGCTATTAAATAATTCTATAGAAATAGTATATACAAAATGAATTTTCCTTGTGGGCTGCTTTATCCTTATTTTTATTGGTAAATTGTCTTTTTTTCATGAAAGACTCAACCATTTAGTAATTGAATATTTCATGTGATGCAACTGAGTCGATGTAAACAAGCATGCAGACAGAAAATAATGCTACTGCTTTTTTTAATTAGGCAGAAACCAGTCTGAAAATTGATCTCTAAATTCTGGAATTCATGTTGAATTAATTTATTTCATGTAGGGTTTCATTGAAGCACTATTATTTAAAAAGGAAGGAGTGCTGCATCAGCTGTATTTATTTTTAATTTCGTTTTTCTAGGAGAATGTGGTTTAGTGCCTCAGCATTTATAATTGTGTTAAGCTGGTCATCCCTGACCCCTGCATATCACCAAGTCAAAACCAAGTGCAAAGCATCCTGTAGCCGCAAAATTTGAGAAATTCTGTACCTGTTTCAAGGCTAACTAGTTATCTTCCAGGAAGAAGGATGTTCAAACTCAGCATACATATGAGAAGTTTTTTGGGAGGTGAGATGAAAATTACTGCAGGAGGATCCATTCTACATGGCAAAAACCTCTGAAGCAAGTAATCACCAATTCATTTCAGAGGGCACCTTTAGAATGCTGTTGAACTTGTCATATTACTTCAGTTAATAGTCATTTGAACATGAACTCTGTGGTTTGAGCAGTTGAGAATCTCAATGAAGCCATTCAGCTATCCACAAGTTATTTTGTGGTTATGGGTAGACCTGATGTAATGTAAATATGAATTACCAGCTCAAACATATTCATCTAAATTTAAGAATAAAATTGACCCATTACTTTTTGTCTATTATATTCTGTAGTTGTATTAAAACAAAGCTTTGAATTATTTGCTCAGGTTGTTGATAAACTGCTGATATATTTGAATTCCCATGCTTGAGGGTGAGAGACTCCAGAACTCTACTCAAACGGGCAGTTAAGACGTAATTTTTCTCCAGGGCATCTTTTCTCTCTCCAGTCACCCAATTACCAGGCATCCTGAAACAGAATCATCAGAAGATTCTAATGCACCCTATAAGAATTAGAATCACCAAGCTTGTCCATGCCTGTTAATGTTATTACTGGAAATACATTTCTAGAAGCAATCCACCCCCTTAGCCAATTTGACCATTCTGCTAGCTAATAATGTAGTGTGCACATTTTATGCTTCAAATACTTGCTACTCTGTCAGCATCATTGTGGAACTTTCAGGTGAAGTTGGGGATGTCTTCCTGAATATTCACCAAGCCCTATGACTGTTATGAACAGGGGCTTGCCCTGACGGTCACATCCCTCTGCTTAGCAACCTGAGGTCATGGGTTCGAATCCTTGGTGGTGTACCTCTAGTATTTGGGACGGTAATTATTGTGTAGGTTGGGTTTCTCTGCTCCTTCCATAACAAACATTTCTGATAACTTCCAAAATAAAACCTCATGTTTATCTACTGTTCTTGTGATTCTCATGATTGTTTCCTCAGTAGTTAATGGTGTTCCAACTAAGAGGAGTCTAGTATGTTAGGAAATTGTTTTATTTGAAGTGGCATATCGATAAAAGAGGCAATTCAGATAGGAGACCATCCTATGAAGTGAGTGTTTGAACTATTAGAGCCCCAACTGGCCAGCCAATCAGCTGGTTGGTTCCCTTCTCCAAAATTATGTGAAGCCTTAAATGATAAGGGAGATGGTTTCATCTGCAGCAATTAGGATATCTCTAATAAGAGGATCATGATCACTAGAAGTAGCCGTGCTGGCATTAGTCCAGGATATTAGTCATTGAGTCCCCTTCTAACCTTATCTAAGAAGCTTTGAACTGTGAAACAGCTATAAAATGTCCCTCCCAAGCAGCCCTTAGTTCAGCTTTTGGAACCACCCAAGTGTTCAATGTGATGACTGCTGCAGAGAGAAGCCTCATCTCTAACTAGAAAACCAGCACCAGTTGTAGAATCCTTATTAGATCCATCAAAATTTACCTTCAACATACCAACAGGATGGGGTGGCCAAGAAAACTACAATAGGGAGATTTTCATTGCAACACAATGTGTCAGAACTATTATTCTAGTGCCCTGTTGAAATGTTGAATGGTTCATTCCTTAAGCCCCTAAATGAATTCACTAGCATAATGCTCAGCTTTCATTAGTAGTATTTGTTCTGAAAAGGCCTCACATAATGATTGTTCCATAACATCCATCCCATCATTACTTATGGTTGAAGAGAAGTGCTGCATCAGTTGCAGTAGTGAACTCATAATTTGATCCATGCTTGGTGTTTAGAATTTCCCAACAATCTTTCGCAAATGGACATTGTGTCGATTTGTGCTCCATGTCCTCTAATTCATCAGCACACAAGTCGCAAAAAGCAATTTCAAAGACAACAGTCCTTTGGAGTATAAAGTAGACTTACATGGTACTCTTCTCCAATCAACTTTCCACCTGGTTTGCACCGCAAGGGGATTCTCCAAATCCACATAAAATTCTCATGATAATGTTGCTTATTGACTGGATTATCAATGGTATCAACCCCTTCAGACTTGTTTTAGCCTGCTTATTGATCCCCCAACATAATTCATCATTCCAAGATCTTTTGGGAAAATAGAAGATAGTTTAGAATAGTCCCACTTCGCGCATTAGAAATCAGATCAGAGACCTTGATCATTCCCTCGACATAAGCATTCATATTTAAATGAACCAGCGGTGCATTAATAGGTAAATTTGAAATCGAAGTATATCAATCTGATTACCCAATCCCACAGCCCAATTTCTGCAATATGTTGGCCACCTTGGCAAATTGATCTTCATATGGCAGAACACCCACACCTTGGAGTAAAACTATTCCAAAATCCATACTTGCCATAGATCACTTGCTCCAACATGTTTCTGGATGTAGTACTAAATTGCCTCCTGCTCTCCCCATTAGAGCTAATTTCCTTGGTGGAAGAGTTTGCAATCCAAGACCACCATTTTATTAAGTGAGGCTAATTGAGCTCCATGCCACCAAATGTAACTTCTTGCTTTCAGATTTGTGTCCCCACACCAAGGCCTGTGTTTTTTTTTTCTTGCGCATCCAATATAGCCAAAGCAACATGGAGACCGGTGGATGCATGGTGGGATTTAACAGAGACTTCACTGTAGCATAGTGAATCTCCCAGCAAAGGATCTTCCATTTCCTTCTATTCAATCTTGACTGCAATTTATCAATTATAAAATTAAAATCAGTAGCTTCAAGTCTTGAATCAGGCACAGGCTATCCAAGATATGAGCAGCAGCCTTGCTTAATTGGAATACCAATATCATAAGAAATCAAACTTTGAATTGCCAGTGGAGTGGTTGAACATGAGATTTCATTAAGTATACACTTTGACTTGAGCTAAGGCAAACAATTTTTGTCAAACATTGACCATCACCAGTTGTAGCCCTTACAATTAATAAACAATCATCCATGAAAAGAATATGCTGTGCCTTAGGACCATCACTCCTAGTCTGGTAAACATGCCATGAACCTGTCTCGACAACTAAATTCAGGGATCTTGAAAGCATCTTGGAGCATAACATGAATACAAAATGGTGGCAATGGGCTGCCTCCAACTTATGGTAGAACTAAACCAGTTAGTAGACAATTAATTAATAAAGCAAACCTTGGATTGGAAATATAATCTCGATCCATAAAGAAATTTGTTATGAATATTAAATTGATGAAGAACTGGTCAAATATAATCCCATCAAATTCCATTATAAGCCCTCTCCATATCAACCTTGATAGCTGTTAAAACACTTTTTCTTAGGAGCATTGTGAATTGAATGTATTTCTGGTACCAATAAAATATTGTTTGAAATATTTCACTCTTAGACAAAGGCATCCTCCGTATAAGAGATCAACTTAGGTATAATAGGCTTTAATCTATTAACTAGGAATATTGCCACTACCTTATAAGTGTATTATATGAACTTATGGGCATATAATCCTTTGGCTCAACCGAGTTTATCCTCTTAGAAATCAATTTTGCATTTAAGTATCCTTCGAAACATTAGGCATTACTTGAGCAAGGAAGAAGTCCTTTATATAGCATTCACCATATCCTGCATAATAATAACGCAAAAATACTTAAAAAATAAGGACCGGAACCTATCGGTCCGGCGCTTTTCAGAAGGCATAAATTTAATAACTTGCTCAATCTCTTTTATAGTCAAGTAATTGATTCACCATAGATCCGAGTATCTAGAAAACAACACATATCAAGATCATAATATCGAACAAAATGTTTAGCATAATTGAGAAAGGAGGGCTCGGAAGCCTCCTTAGAATTCCAACACAAGATATCCATGGCTGAGGAAGAGGCAAAGAGCTACGAGTCAAAGTCTCCGTGCCATCAAAGAAATGACAAGAGCCAGATTGCATTGCATTACCAAGGGCAGAAGGTGTTGAAGGTGAAGATATCTTGGAGGATCCAGCAGCATGCACCACCTGAATGACCGGTCATAAATTCTTTGAAACCAAGTTACTGGGTTTACTAATTATGTCCGCCCACTCTAATGGCCAGGCTTCACCAGGGTCAACATCGAGACTTTCGTCCGAGCTGGGTCGGGTACAGAAGTTCGACATTGAACCGGACATTCCGGTTCACTTGAGCGGTCCGGTAACGAATGGCGTGGGGTTGGGATGAAGCCTGCTAAAAGACCGCGGTGCGGTCACCCTCCTTTCTCCCACGGATGACGCGATGTCTCTGGCCAAGCTCTCCTCCGCCTTCCTCTGCCGTAGTGGCACGAGAACCAATATCCTCCTTCCCCTTCTCCAGAACCACCGCCTCGATAGCCTCCTCTTCTTCTCCTCCGCCACCGCCGCCGGTGAAGGCGAGAAATCGTCTCGACGACCCCATTTTGTGGTCGAATACCTCATCGCCTCTCCTCCACCGAGGTGTCCAAAGCCTCCAAATCCCTCGCCCACCTCAAATCCACCGAGAAGCCAGACGCCTTTCTCGGATTCATGAGAAGCCGCGGCTTCAACGACGCCAGTCTCAGAAAGATCGTGTCTAGCTACCCAAGATGGCTCGCTTACGACGCGGAGAAGTTCCTAGCCCAAAAGTTACGATTCTTCCAGGATCAGGGCTTCTCCGACTCTGATCTGACCCATCTATTCCTTTCCAATGGCGGTTTTATCAGGCTCAGCCTTCAGCGCTCAATCCAGGCCCGGTTGGAGTTCTGGACGCGCCTCCTCGGCTCCAAAGAGCAGCTCTTGAAGATCCTCAAGCGCTACTCATAGTTTCTCAGCAGCAGCATTGAGAAGAAGGTCATGCCCAACCTCTCACTGCTGCGGGAATGTGGCATCTCGGATCCAAAGACGGCTATGGTATTGCGCAAGTCCCCAACTTTAATCCTCCGAAACCCCCAAAATATCAGAGATTTGATGGAGCGGGTCGAGAGGATGGGAGTACCCCGCAGCTCGGGGATGTTCTTGTGGGTTCTCTGGGCTAGCAACCTCATCAGCGAGGCCACACTCAATTCCAAACTGCGCCTCATGAAGAGTTTCGGGTGGTCAGAAGTCGAATTCTTTGCTGCCTTCCGCAAGAGCCCGCTATTTGTCACAAATTCCGAGGGAATGTTGTCGGCCAAGATGGCTTTTCTGGTGAAGGAAGCTGGTTACAAGCCATCAAAAGTTGCTCTCCGTCCCAAGCTCCTGATGCATAGCTTGGAGAAGAGGATGAAACCTCGGCTTCGAGTCATGCAGATGTTGGAGGCAAGCGGATAGCCTTGTGGGAAAAAGCAGTTCGGCACTATTATGAGTCCTTCGGAGAAAGTGTTCGGGGTGAAGTATGTAATCCCAAACAAGGAAAAGGTTCCAGGACTGTTAGAGATGTATGTTGCTGCATGTGGCAAGGGAGGCACCGTCTAACTTTGGGTATTCTGAAGTGCAAATCCTTCTTTTTGTGTTCTCCCGGGAATGCTATGAGGTAATACATTTGACTCCTTTTTGAGTGATCATATTGGCAATGGAGTTATCGAAACATGTTTGGCTGAAGTTGTATGATTTTGGCATCGACCTCTTAGTGAGTGTTGTTTTGGTGATTTATTCATGAAGGCAGTGAATTAGACAATTGTATATCTGAAAAGTTTGTAGCTCAACAGTTGATTGAAGATGTTGATGTACGCTCCCTTTACTAAAATTTATTGATCTTTGAAAATTTTGGGATTTGTAGTATCAAGTTTTCCAATGAAAATGTCAAAGATTTGTAGCTGTACCATCTTTCAAGAGAAAGCTACTTTTGTTTGTTATCGGAGGCTGAATGTTAAGGAACATGAATGCTATCTTGTAATCCTTTTATCTGGGATGCATGCCTAATGGAAAGTTCTAAATTCCCAATTTTAAGTTGTTCATAAAGAAGATGATGCTGCCTTTGCACAGCACTGGGCTCAACTCTTTTGTTCAAAATCAGTAGCTTGCTTAAAAGAGGCTTATTTCAGCATGAGTTTTTGTGGAACATCAAATAATTGCAGACTTATGTGTGATTCCGATTGTTCCATGAAGGATGGACTGTTATGCTAACATATTTTCTATTGCTATATTTTATGTTTTTTTCTATTGATTTATTTGTCTATTTGTTTGTTTTTATATGTTCTGGTATAGCATTTTATGCCATTTTTTTTCACCTGTATATGTGGTACGGGCTGTTCCTTGCCTTGTTCTCTTATTGTAAGATCATGTTGTGTACATGAAATACTTATCTTACTGAAGGAGGGTGGTGGTGGTGGTGGTGTTTTCTATTTTATTGCTGCAAACTGGCAGGGTGACACTCTGAAGGACAAACAAAAGCTTTGCTTGTCATGGTTGGGCATAACTAAGTCTGGATACATGCCAGGTTTTGAGATTTCTGATGTAGATCTAGCTAAAGTAATTTTTTGATTTAACTTGGTATACATTAGCAAGGTAAACAAAGGAACCCTTAATATTGAGAAGTCTGCAGATATGGTTATACTGCTACGGCCAGTTTCATGTCAAATGAGATATCGTGTTGCTTTCGAACGGTTTATTGTAAAGCAAGTGATTTCTTGTCAATGTTATACAAACTTACCTGTCATCTCCCCTAAAATCTCAAGGTTTCAGTTCGAACTAGTTGATATATTTGCAAGTCTCCATTTTTGGTTAAGTTTGAAATTCGGATTTCATTTAATATATACCATCAATCCAGGTCAAAACGATTCCTTCTGGATAGACACAATCTGAATTTGTTTAACAGTTGATTCTTTTGGTCCCATTAGCCCATTATGGATATTTTTGTTATTTTTAACCAAATGATGGTAGATATCCGTATGTCGCATTCTTAAGTCTAGTTCTATTTATGTTTCAGTTCTCCAGGCATACGTTTATATGTAAGTCCTAATTGATTTAGGTAACATACCGTGAAAAAGAACGATGTATTTCAAGTTGCTGCCTTCTAATTTGTTTTTTCCCCATTAATTGTCTCAAGAGCATCTCTAATGGTGATCTTTTCTTTTCTTCACTTAGATATTATCATCTCTGAGATCATGACAGTCAAAAGTGATCTAAAATATGGCTCGGGGAGTGCCTAATGGTTGAAAGAAAGGGAAATCCATGTTTCCTGTTAAAGGTGGACGAACTGGCATCTCAAAGCATTGTCCCTGATAAATGTCTTTCTAGCAAGGTTTGAGTTCATGCTGACAGCACCAACCCCTGAGCTTTGGGTGTTTGGAGTCTTTTCTTTGTCCCTGTTTTGGTAAGAACCTAATTTTCTTGATAGCTATGGAAACGATGCTTTCGTCCAAGATGGATTTTGGTGATGAAAGAAATGTAATCAGGCATCATCCTCGAACCGAAGTTTCTGATGTATAGCTTGGAGAAGCGGTTGATTCCTTGGCATCAGGTCAAGCAGAAAGTTGAAGTCCAAAACGTTGCTTGGCGGAGAACACTGCCCGACAACCATCAAAGATTGTTCATAAGAAGTATGTTCTCCAGCACAAGGAGAAAGCCCTATACTACTAAAAAGGTATGTCATTCTTGGTGATAGCGGAGGTTCCCACTGATTCAAGTTCTTGGTTCTCCAGTTGCCTTTCATGATCTCAGTTCATGTATTCGTTTTTAATCTATTAACAATTGATTGACTTGTTCTTTTTAACATGCATGAGTAGTGTTGATAACACCATGGTATCGTACGAGGGAAATTGCAAATGATTGTTATTTTGGTTCATAGCATTTTTAACTAAATGGATTAGAGAATTATGTAAAAAATTGCATAATTAGTTCAGCCACGGAAGTCTATCCGATATATCTCATAAAGGACTGCTAGTGCACTAAGCTCCTGCCATTATGGGGTTTGGGGAAGATTGGATGAACACAACCTTATCCTCATATGTGGAGAGGCTAATCCTGTATTCTAAATACATTCAGATTACAGTGGAGCAACTTTACCATTATATGCCAAAGATCTTAAACATTTAATAAATGGACTAGGCTCTTTTACACTTGTCGAGCACTAAGTCAAATTGAAGGGTACATCCACAAATCCTATATTGTGTTGCATCTCTGTTTAGACTTTCGAATTTGATTCATTATTTTTGCCTACATAATGCTGGAATTTATCTTAAATTGCGAACAATACAACTTAAAGGCTACTAAAACATAAACTTGGAGCCAATTTAAACTAGCTTGTTATTTTTGCAGAACTATTCAATCTACTCTATGGCCTCTTGTAGTTAGTAGTTGATGCCATAAATCATCCAGAAGTTACCACACTGATCATATTGGCTCGAGCTATTAAATGAAGATGTGAAAAAGCAGCTCCCCAACTCATACCTATCTGAGATGTCATTTGGTTTGATCATAAGTTTAACCATCTGTTCTAGATTTATTAAACCAAATCATTCTATTTCTGCATAAACAAAATTATGTGGACCTATTATCTCTCATTTGAATACACGATGACAACTAGATCATCATAAGTTAGAGACAACCACTTGCTAATGCTGTGCATTCCATGCTTCAAGATATTTTTAATATAGACGATCAGCTTTTCCTGTCATGCAACATAATTATAAAATCAATCAAGCAATTTAGAAAAGTTCAGAACAGGCATGGCTAAACTTGGACATAAGTTTTCTTTGTACATTTCACAAGCTTGCAGCATGAAATTATACTAATTTTTCAGAACCAAAAAAAGTGCAAATTTTAGTAAGATAACATATAAAAACTCCTTTCTCCTTACTAATGATGATCAACCACACCTTAAATAGCTCATAAAAAAATATCAAAAAGTTTAGAATGTCCAGCGTATTTTACGCTTAACTTTTCAATATTTATTCTCTCGTTTTTCCAGAAAGTACACCCAAATATAGTCACTGAATCATAAAGTGCATATTAAAAACAAAATCCATAATGACTGCTCAACAATATTCCCTGTGGGAGAGAACAAACTTTTTGAGAAATTTCTGCACTTGGAATTAACCTCATGAAAAAGATTCCAGAGCCTTTATCGCAGGAAATAGATGGAGGAAAGCCATCGACATGAAAGAAATTCCCAAAAAGCCGGAGTCGGCCTGTCTTTCCACAAGAGACATATCAGCAACCTGGTAAAAATCGAAACTTTAGCAGTCAAAATGATGAGATATAAGCATCGTAGAAGAGGCAATCCGAATTACGGGATCTAGAATCCTTAAGCTATCTGATCTAATTATGGGATCAAAAAAACCCCGCGATAAACTACATACCTAGAGTTCCATCTAGGGTTCCAAGTTCCGACCATGGGATCTCAGGAGACTGAGACAGCTTCTTCGGAGAGAGGCAGTAGTTTCACAGATCGGAAGCCTCAACGGGGAAGAACCCACAGGAGATCACGAGATATTCGGCCATGAAACAAGGTTTGGGAGAGGGGACCTCGCCGGATCGGCGACGGCGGCGATAGGAGGAGGTCCGCCGGGCGAGAACCCATCTCCCAAACCCCATTTCATGGTCGAATACCGCGTGAGATCGTGTGCCGTGCCTCCTGCCGCTAAGCTTTCTGAGTTCATATAGCACCCGGGGTAGGGTTTGGCGCTGTATGTTGATCGGATTGGATTCGGGTCGGAGCCGAATAAGCAAATCCAATATTAGATTCCAGAGAAATCCATCAGCATCAGAAGATCATTCATCAAATCACCGTTAGGTTTACAGATTTTTTCGGCCGTGGAAATCGGTGATTGCCGATCAGCCATACCGCTGACATGTTGCCACATCAGTTCCATGAACTAATCAAGAGATCACCAACCGTATAAAAATTATTTATTTCCTAAGCCGTTTGGGATCTGAAATTAAAATTTAAGAGATTAAATTTAAATCAGTTATATTTTAAGAGTGTGTTTGGTTGATGATCCAATCAATATATTTTAAAATGAAACTCAGAGTGATCATATTTTTCGAAGCATTTTAAAATTGAAATCAAAGTAACATTTAATTTTTTTTAAAAAAATTAGATTTCAAAAAAATGATGCATTTCCATATCTAATCAAATAGTTGAGATACTTCATTTTCATTTCATTTCAAAGATCAAACTCTCGTCCTTCGACTTCTTTCCCACCACATCCAACCGTTAATGGTTTATATTGTACGGATTAAAATTGTGTCTCATATGCTTGCCTACATATTAAATCCTTTTAATTTTTAAGGATTTCTTGTTATATAAATCATCCACCAGTGCTTTACTAATACTCATGTTTAAATGCCGGTATGGATGCTCTAGACTAAATCAACATATCTGAATAATATAGCTCCCAGCCCCAAACCCATTCACAAAATAAAATGACTATTATTTATTTAAATTTTATTATATTGAAATGCATGTTGTTGTCAAACCAGTTTAAGAAACTAAATAATATGTCAGTTGAGCTGGAACATTTTTTTTTTCTTGGTAACGAAGAACAATTTTTTAAATTATTGTTATATTAATATGATGAAATAATAATACTCCATTGTTATGAAAGAAATGAAAAGCTATTTTATGACCAATTACTTAACTCAAGATACATAAACTAGTTTCAAAAGTATTTCCCTTTCAAAATACCCTTGAGAGACAGCTTAAGCTACGGCCTATTTCATCAGAGGAAGCAAGAACCTAACCTAAAGCTGAAACAACTCAAACATGGCAAAAAGATATCCCGATTTCACCAACCTGGACCTAATGGGTAGGCCTGAAGCTTACCTATTTTTTCCCTTTCTCCCAGAGTACCTGATTCTTAATTCAGTCATATAAAAAGTAACAATCTTCATATATGACTAGCTTCAGGTCAAGATTATACATAAGATGTTATTTCCAAAAAGGCAAAAAAAAAAAAGGTTTGGATCACATTTTTTTCACTTAAAATAGGCATTTTCTACGTGGCCCATATCATATCTAGATATGTTCATTCTGAAAACTGATTTACCTAGCAAACAAATCAGCATAACCCTCATTGGTATTTAACTTGCAAAAATATATCACAACCATGGTTTCATGATCCACCGATATAAGTGCCACAACGTTTTTTTTTTTAATTTTTTTTGAAATTTTTAGTTCCAATATATATCTCGATATAGGCACCATGATCATTCCCAAGAAAAATGACATGGAAATCGGTACCAATATTTAAAACCTTGATCACAACACCACAACGTTACAATGTTATCTTAATAATGTTTAGACTTTTTTGAGCGTTCAGCAGAAATATTCGGACGCAAGTCCATGATGCATTATAAAGTTACAATAATCGATATCTATTTCCGAAAATTACAACTTATTTTGGGACCTGGAACACGCACAAAGCGACATCCGCATCCTAATACCAAAGAATTAGTCCACCTGGAGAAAACACGTGCCCACAAATTTTTCTGTTGCCCTCAGAAATGAAATGAAAGACTGCGCCAACGGATCAACATTACAGAAAAATTTCGGACTGATTCCTTTTAAGAGATTTGAGAAAATAAATTCAACATCATTCGGACAAAAATTTGCATCCAACAAGATTTCATATACTGGAACTGCATCTCGTACCAATGTTTGCCTGAACGTATGACACTGTAGTGGCGCCCGAAACATACGATATAGAACTGATTGAACAAGTCTGCATACGATATAGAACTGCAAATTTTTTAAGACTAAAATCAAACTCCTAATAGTATGAGGAGATCTAATAGTTCCTCAGAGACCGCATCCGAGCTTTGATTTGGCTCCAAATCCATTCTCTTGGGGGGTGCATGTGTTCTATACCATCTTGCACAAAAAAGGTGTTGTGTCATGCAATTGATCGAATGGAGCATTAGGTCATAACAAAACTGACACTGCTTTGAAGAATCATCATGTAACCACCTCCATTCTCAGACTAGAAATGCAATCCATTCAACTCGAGCCATTCGTGAAAATAGTGAGGTTCCAAGGTTAAAATGCACGTTGGAAACATCATGCATGGAAGTAGTTGTGCAGGATTCCGGCCATACATTAAGGTCGAGCTTTCAACCAGACATGCATTAAGATGTTGGATGGTTCCCTGAAGGAATTGATGCCACTAGCGATGCACCCATTGGTCATGAATCATGCTTGATAACAGCCAGGAGAACTCATTCTTGTCAGAACAAAATCTCCCTGAAAAAAATAATAAATTGGTAATGCTAAAAGCAGGGAATGCATTTGTTTCTTCTAATCAATACTCTACAAGCCACCTACTGTTCCTTTGGCTATCATTTCCTCGCAAGTTTACTCAAGCCTCACTGCAACAATATAGGGATTGCATCTAGTTATGCCACTCATTAATATATATAACTTATAGCTTGGCTTCTTGGCATTCATGACTATGGATCATTGACATGATCATTCCTTTTCGTTCCAAATACCGGAGCCAAAGGGTTCATAGATATCATGGTTTTACATCTGTGCGAAAGATGCTTGTCATGACTGGTAAATTAGCAAAGATTCATCATTTGGTTTAATCTAAATCCTTTTCCCTAGCTTAAGACAAGATTATTAAATTGCACAAATCCTTCATAATGGGCCTAGGATGTTGTCCAAAGAATCAAGCACCACTCCAACAAGCATACAACTGAATTAGTACAAAAATTACTCAATCGCCCTCTAATTTATCATTTTTTTTTTTTTCAAAAAACTAACATTTGATAGAGATGGAAAATGGTTGATGCTAGGTTGGCAGCAAGTGAGAAACAACACATTAAATTACAAAATGAATCCGAAGTAGCCATTCATGAATGCAGGGCTGTCCCTACCATAAGCTTGAAATAACATCAAAGGCAGCGTGATCTCAAATAGTTGGGACAAATCTTGATAGCTGATGGTTACATTAAAATATGACAATCTTAAATCTCAGGTGGTAAGCAATTTGCCCAAGTACCTGTTACCAATTGAAAATGCTTCCAAAATGTAATGCACTTTCTAAACACTACAATAAACTCAAGCAATATATATTTGAAGCAATAAAATATATTGTTATTGTATTAACTCATACAATCTAGACCACCATACTTGATCATCTAACTTGCTAATAAGCCTGGTCTGAAGTCTTCTAAAATATAGGTCTTTCTGACCATTTGTATACCCCTTTAACTCAATTTTCTTACTTTCTGTAATATATTCTTTGAAGTCTAGTAGGATGCACTTTGATCTCATATGATGTTTTATGTTCCATATATAAGTTTCTCAAACAATCCTAGTAGCACACGTCAGCAAGATATGCTCCAATACTCATTATTGCTACGGACAACCATAGCTGGCCATGTGGCATCATCAGAGAGATTGTCAATCCAGATGACTACTAAAGGTATGATGATGGACATCGGCTCCAGATCAACAAAACACCAATATGAAGATCGGTGGTAATCTGTATTATGCCCAAGTATGGCACATTGCTCTAATAGTAGAACCAGATAGATAATAGACCGACCATACCAGCCAAATCGGCAAATCACTATCCTCAACGATATTTGGAGTCACCATAAATTGAGATCGACCTTCAACCGACCTTAGACGGATCGCGCAAAATGAGACCAGTAGTTCACCATCGTGAAAGTCGGTGGCTCATCTTTCTCAGCAGTCCTTCCATCAGAAATTGGATTTATACCGATCTCAATGATAATAGTAGATCGCCTAACAGCTGAGCATGAGATCGAATTTACTTCATCATTACTGTCAGTTCTATTATCTCGAGATTGGAAAAAAGTCGATGTCGCCGCCCAGCTTTACCTTGCCGAGATCGGTTAGTTACTGACCTCGCCATACTGGCGAGATCAGTAAAACACCGACCTCAACATGATCCAAAGATTGAGTAAGTGCTAGCCACTCCTCAATCAAATCATGGCTCTCCTCCAGCCATATTACAGCTAATTGCCACTTGGACAAATGGTCTACAGCTGTTATCTAGCTGGCTATTCCGTTATAATAAACTAACGGTCTAACAGACTTTTCTTAAGGCCTAAGCAAATACTTCTATAAATAGAGGAGCAGGATACTCTTTCGAAGGTAAACACAAGATTCATAGAGTCAATACCCTGCTGAATCTGCTCTTGACTTTCCTACTGAAGAAAGATCGAACCATCCTTTTTACTACCTTCCAGTCTTTTATTTTCACTATCTATTCTTAGGGCCTCAGCTAACTTAGACATCGAAGGATCCTAAATTGAAGGGTATCCCACCGATTTTTAGAACTTTTCTTGTAGGTTGGTCCTTGATCCATGTCGATGTGACTCCAGATCAGCTCTCCAGCATAAATTCTTTTTAACAATCTGAAGCTCTACTACAACAGATTGATGCTAGAAGGAGGGTATTCATCCAAATTTTATGAAAATGATAAAGAAGACATAGAACTTGGCTCCATCTTCTCTAGGAGCCCTCCAGAGATGGTCTAGTCTTATCTTTCGGCAATAATCGATCCATAGCAATTCAATCTTTTGGTGCAGCAGGTCTAGGCCCTCACCAATGCCATGCAATAGCTTTAATAAATAACAGAGCGATGGCAAGAATCTATTTCCCAAGAGACTGCATCATGATCCAGCAATCTTCCAACCTCTTAAGACTTTCATCTAGAGTGTCTTCTTGATCAAACAGAATAATTCTATGAAGCTAAATCAACTCTCTATAGCAAAAAGTCACTGTAGGAAGTGGGACTTAAGCAGAAGCTTTAAGATCTCAAGAAAAGACTAAACGAGGTACAACTTGGAGGACTTCCTCATAGTAAGAAGGATTTTTATCTCACATCCCCATTTTCTACTAAAATTCTAAATGAATCGGTCTCCTCCTGGTTCAAAATATCTATGCTAGAGCTATTCGACAGTTCTACGGACTCTCAAGACCATCTTGAGGGATACAAGAATGTTATGAGGCTTCAAGGAGCGTCCGATGCTCTTCTCTATATGGCTTTTCCTATCACTCTCAAGAAGTCCGCAAGAGTATGGTTTTTTAGACTCCATCTAGGATCCATTTTATCATTTGATCAACTAAGTAGACTCTTTGTAGTCTATTTCAGAAGTAATCATCTTCACTTAAAGCACATGGATAGCCTTTTCTTTATAGTGCAATAGGAGGTTGAGTCCCTCCATGGGTACATGGCCCATTTCAATATGACCATTCTGAAGGTAAAAGATTTTAATGAGTTCATCACCATGTCGGCCTTGAAGCGGAGATTTAAAAGCTACCGTCTGGTCTTCTTCCTTAACAAGAATTTTTTGAAAAATTATGAGAAAATGTTAACTCGAATCAGGAAGTATGCCTATGCATAGAAAGAAAAAAAGCTGAGTAAGAAGGAGAAGAAAAATAAAGAAGAAAAGAAGCAGCTCCATGAGGAAGAACATAGGAACTAGGAGAGCACCAGTAAACCACCTTAGAAAAATCTGAGGTCCCGGAGCCCACCTCGAAAATTTGATACCTATGCTTCTTTGTCTACTCCTCGATTATAGATTTTGATGGAGATAGAGAATCAAGGATATCTTTGATGCCCTAATCCCATGAAGGCCCACCTATTAAGAGAGATAAGAGCAAATTTTATCATTTCCATCGAGATGACAAGCATGATACTGAAGAATACTGTTAACTCAAGAATAAGATTGAGGCTTTAATTCACCGTGGTTATCTTGACAAGTATATCAGAGATCAAACAAATGAAATATTGAAACCGTACCAAAAGCCTGATGATGCTGCTAAGCATAATCGACCGACTGCTAGAGTCATCAATATGATCTCAGAGGACAGAGGTCCTCGGAGGGCATCTAAGAGTCCTTCTCCCAAGAGATAGTACCCTGAACTAGTTATATCCTTTTCTGATGATGATGCTCAAGGAGTTTAAACATCCTACAATGATGTTGTTGTCGTTTCTATGATAATAATAAATTATAATATAAAAAAATAGTGGATAATGGAAGCTTAGTAAATATGTTATTCTATGATACTCTCTCAAAAATGAATGCTCTGAATAAACTGAGATAGGTTGATGGCCTATTGATCGAATTCTCAGGCGACTTGGTAGTGGTCGAAGGAGAGATCACGTTGCCAGTCACTGTGGGAAGAGAATCCTATCAGTCAACTATGCAACTTACATTCCTGATTGTCAAGATACCATTTGCATATAATACCATTTTTGGCTGACCTAGGCTCAATGCTCTAAAGGTAGTAGTTTTAACTTACCATTTATTGGTCCAATTTTTTACTAAGTTTGGTATTGAAGAAATGTGTGGAGATTAAATCATAACCAAACAATATTTTTTGATAGCTTCAAAATTAAAAGAGCCTATCGAAAACCCACTAATCAAAATTTCGACTAGGAGCTTGAGAATGAGAATGAAAAAGGATGAGGTGAATCTGCTGAGCCACTTGTCATCATCCCACTAGAAAAAGATCCAGAGAAAATCATTCAGATAAGAGTTTGGTTGAATACCGACCTTAAAGAAAAATTAATATCCTTTTTGTTGGGGATAAATTCCGCTCCCACCGAAGTCTAGCTCGATGCTCGGCCTAATGCAACCTGTAGCCGTGGAAGAGCTTCGACGGACGGATCTTAGCCGAACTCCTACAGTCGATCGAACTACTTAGCGGCCGAGCTCCTTGGACTCCAAGCAGCCGGGCTTCGGCCGAACCCCCAGCGGCCAAGCTTCTTCTAACCCGTTCAGAAGGCCAAACTTCCAACCATCGAGCTCATTTCGAACTCCCAGCAGCCGAACCTTAGCTACACTCCTCCAACCAGATGCGTACGAGAGCCCAACTCTCCTCCAAGCTTCCTCTTCAGCTCGAACTTCTCACCGACTGAGTTCCTACCGAACTCCCCAGCGGCCGAGCCTTAGCCGCCGCCTATCAGAGCCGAACTCCTTCCAAGCTTCCTCTTCAGAAGCCCAAACTCCTCCGAAATGGGCACACGACGAAGGCCTTCAACCCTTCATTCGGTTGGCTCTGCAGCCATCACCATCAGTCCGTCGCAAGCTCTACAGCCATCACCATCAGTCCACCACGAGCGATAGCAATCCGCTATCAGGCGGCGATGGCTGTCACCATCAATCCGCCGTGCACGGCACCTTCCCATGAGACTGGCTCCGTCGAATCTCGAGCGGCCCACCAGCATGCGGCTGCAGCTGTCACCATCAAGCTCCGCTATAAAAAGGACCCTCCAGATATGCTAATCCTAATCTCTCTGATCTCTAAGCTCTCCTCTTCTTCTTCAAGCTTCGAAACTCATTTCCGAGCACTCCATTCTTGTTGATCAGAGCTGACTTGATCGTCGAAGGATCCTACCAAAGCCACCCCCCATCGGCTCCGGACGGGATTCTATTTTGTAGGTCTCCGACGGCGACCTCAGTGGCCTCCACTCCAGCAGACTCCGACGACGATCAATTTCTGCATCAACAGATTGGCGCTAGAAGGAGGGCGCACGAACCTCTGAGGTTCTCTTGTTCTTAAAGGAGTGCTCAGCGACTCTTCTCTTTCCTCTCCGGAGATCTTTCTTTTCTCTTTCGAAGAGAAAATACCTCTCAAGAGAGCTTCGACACGGCACTCGACGGCCTCCATGGTCCGATCCCATCCAGATTCATCTGTTTTCGCTTCGGCTCCGACAGCTCAGGTTCCACCTGTACCTACGGTGGAGGTGGAGCAGTTCGATCTGCTTGTCCGATAGGTCTGTGGCCTCACGGAGGCATTGCAGGCTATACAGTAGCCTTCGGTGGCGACTCCACCAGGAAACCCACCATTGAAACGTCAAAAATCGGCCCCAAGGAAGAGTACCAGGGCCAGCGTACCGATCGCCCTGGAGAAGAAGAAACAGAGGGCCGAGGATCCGTGTTTGGATCATTGCTCTCTTCTGGGGGAGACCTTCCCCATTCGTAGTCGGAAAGCACTCCAAGATCTGCAGCCAAGACGATGCCCTCGATTGTAGACTATGGAAGATGGACCGACGTATTGAAGAGCTCGGCTGCGTTACCTCGGCTCATCATGCCGACGTCCAATTTGAACCTCCCTTCTCTCTCTAAATTATGCAAGAGCCGTTCCATCGACCTTCGAGCTCCCTCAACTGAAAAGCTACGATGAAACTTCTGATCTGGTTGATCACTTGGAAGCCTTCCATGCCATGATGCTGCTTCACGACGCTTCAGATGCCGTGCTGTACCGAGCCTTTCTATCTACCTTAAGAGGAGCAGCGAGGAACTGGTACTCAGTATTGAAGCCAAGTACGATCTTCTCTTTCGATCAAATGAGCAGTCAATTCGTGGCTCACTTCATCAATAGTCGACATCCGCACCGAGGTTCGAACTCCCTGATGAATGTCAAGCAGAAGTGGCAAGGAATCCATCCGGGCGTACGTCACCCGATTTAACGCCGCGGCATTAGAGATCCGAAACTTGGACCAATCTGTTGCGATGGCCGCGCTCAAAGGCGGCCTTCAGAAAAATGACTTGCTGTTCTCTCTAAAAAAAAAGCATCCCAGGGACTTCATTGATCTGCTGGCTTGAGTCGAGAGATATGCCCGTGTGGAAGAAGCCTTCAAGTTGAAAGATGAGGAAGCCCTGAGAGAGCGGCTGGCGGACGAGGAAGAGCTGAGCGAAGTTTGACTGCGCTCGCAGACCCCCTCCGAAAGCAGGCGGGTCTGAACTCCTCGAACTCGCCCTAACAGAGAGGCGCGAAGAAGCCCTCCTCTCGGAAGGTTCCGCCACTATGCCCCCCTCAACGCTCCTCAAACTCAGATTCTCACTGAAGTAAAGAACTAGTTGCCAAGATCGGAAGGGTTACAGTCTCTCCCAAACAAGCGCGATCGAAATAAGTATTGCCTCTACCATCGCGACCATGGCCACGACATCGAGGAATGCATCCAGCTTCGAGACGAAATTAAGGAGCTCATCAGAAAGGGACAGCTGGGTAAATTCCTCCGACACCAGCCTAAAGCAGGAAAAGATCGATCAAGGGCGTTGCCATAGCCAAAGACGACAAGGAGCTCGACGCTGCCATAGCCAAAGACCGCAAGAAGGTCGGCCACCTTACGGCGTCATCCACATTGCCCCTGGGAGGAGCTTGGTGCGTCAGCGATTCGTCGTCTCCCAGCGACAAGAGCTTGCACCAAATTGAGGAGGCCAGCATGAGGAGGTCGTCCACCCCGAGACTTATTGCCGAAGAAATGCAGAGGAACAATGCTACCATGACCTTGAAATACAGAATTTGGAGATGCGCTACTAGTAACTTTCTTTCAATAAAATTTTTTTCTTTTGATAATATTATTTCTAGATGCGAAAACTATGCGATGACAGGAAAGAAGCAGTTAATAATTACCGCGTTAGGAATAGGAGGAGAACCTCATCCTAACGCGAGCAACAACCTCGGCTAGAGATAAGATCTCTCCCGAGCGAAGGCCTCGTTCACAAAGAAGGAGATGGGGGGAGAGGCCCTGACAGCGGCCCTTATATGCCCCCACAGCCCGTTAGGAATAGGAGGAGAACCTCGTCCTAACGCGAGCATCAACCTCGGCTAGAGATAAGATCTCTTCCGAGCGATCGTTGACAACCTCGGCTAGAGATAAGATCTCTCCCGAGCGACCGTGGACAACCTCGATTAGGAATAGGAGGAGAACCTCATCCTAACACGAGCATCAACCTCGGTTAGAGATAAGATCTCTCTCGAGCGATCGTGGGCCCATTAGGAACAGGAGGAGAACCTCGTCCTAACGCGAGCATCAATCTCGGCTAGAGATAAGATCTCTCCTGAGCGACCGTTGATAACCTCGGCTAGAGATAAGATCTCTTTCGAGCGATCGAGTCAACCTCGACTAGAGATAAGATCTCTCCCGAGCGACCGTGGGCCGTTAGAAATAGGAGAAGAACCTCGTCCTAATGCGAGCATCAACCTCGGCTAGAAATAAGATCTCTCTCGAGCGATCGTGGATAACTTCGAATAGAAACAGGAGGAGAACCTCGTCCTAACACGAGCATCAACCTCGACTAGAGATAAGATCTCTTCCAAGCGACTATGGGCCCGTTAAGAACAAGAGGAGAACCTCGTCCTAACGTGAGCATCGACCTCGGCTAGAGATAAGATCTCTTCCCGAGCGACCGAGTCAACCTCGACTAGAGATAAGATCTCTCCCGAGAGATCAATTGACAACCTCGGCTAGAGATAAGATCTCTCTCGAGCGACCGTGGACAACCTCAGTTAGGAACAAGAGGAGAACCTCATCCTAACACGAGCATCAACCTCGGCTAGAGATAAGATCTCTTTCGAGCGACCGTGGGCTCGTTAGAAATAGGAGAAGAACCTCATCCTAATGCGAGCATTGACCTCGGCTAGAGATAAGATCTCTTTCGAGCGACCATGGGACCGTTAGGAATAGGAGGAGAACCTCGTCTAACACGAGCATCAACCCCGTTAGAGATGAGATCTCTCTCGAGCGATCGTGGGTCTATTAGGAACAGGAGGAGAACCTTGTCCTAATACGAGCATCAACCTCGGCTAGAGATAAGATCTCTTCTGAGCGACCGTGCATAACCTCGATTAGGAACAGGAGGAGAACCTCGTCCTAACACGAGCATCAACCTCAGCTAGAGATAAGAGGAGAATCTCGTCCTAACACGAGCATCAACCTCGACTAGAGATAAGATCTCTCTCGAGCGATCATGCATAACCTCGATTAGAAATAGGAGGAGAACCTCGTCCTAACACGAGCATCAACCTTGGCTAGAAATAAGATCTCTCTCGAGCGATCTGTCAACCTCCGACTTCGATCGCAGCGGATGAAGCCCCCTCAACCTCGACTGGAGATGGGATCTTCCCCAGGCTTCAACTTCGATATCAACTTCAGCTGGAGGTGAGATCTCCCCCGAGCTTCGACCTAGACCAGCACGGAGCTCAGAGAAAGACTTCGACAGTCGCCTTTTCTGCACTCCCTTCCTTCGATTTTCGAACTCGAAAGTGGGGGGCTAGTATTGGGGATAAATTCTTGCTCCCGTCGAAGTCTAGCTCGATGCTCGGCCTAATGCAATCTGTAGCCGTGGAAGAGCTTCGACGGATGGGTCTTAGTCGAACTCCTACAGTCGGTCGAATTCCTTAGACTCTAAGCAGCCGAGCTTCGACCGAACCCCCAGCGGCCGAGCTTCTTCTAACCCATTCAGAAGGCCGAACTTTCAACGACCGAGCTCATTCCGAACTCCCAGCAGCCGAACCTTAGCTACACTCCTCCAGTCAGATGCGTACAAGAGCCCAACTCTCCTCTAAGCTTCCTCTTCAGTCCAGACTTCTCACCGATCGAGTTCCTACCGAACTCCCCAGCGGTCGAGCCTTAGCCGCCGCCTATAAGAGCCGAACTCCTTCCAAGCTTTCTCTTCAGGAGCCTAAACTCCTCCGAAATGGGCACACGACGAAGGCCTTCAACCCTTCATTCGACTGGCTCTACAGCCATCACCATCAATCCATCGCAAGCTCTACAGCCATCACCATCAGTCCACCATGAGCGATAGCAATCCGCTATCAGGCGGTGATGGCTGTCACCATCAACCCACCGCATACGGCACCTTTCCATGAGACTGGCTCCGTCGAATCTCGAGCGGCCCACCAGCATGCGGCTGCAGCTATCACCATCAAACTCCACTATAAAAAGGACCCCCCAGATACGCTAATCCTAATCTCTCTGATCTCTAAGCTCTCCTCTTCTTCTTCAAGCTCCAAAACTCATTTTCGAGCACACCATTCTTGTTGACCAGAGTTGACTTGATCATCGGAGGGTCCTGCCGGAGTCACCCCCCATCGGCTCCGGACGGAACTCTATTTTGCAGGTCCCCGATGGCGACCTCAGCGGCCTCTACCCTAGCGGACTCCGACGATGATCAATTTCTGCGTCAACACTTTCTTTGGCAAAATACTGATTTGTTCATATGGTCAGCTTCAAATATGTCTAAAATTCCTACCGACGTTATTATGCATAAGCTGAATATCGATCCTAAACACCAACCAGTAAGATAAAAGAGAAGAAGCTTTGCTCTAAAAAGATAAAAAATAATAGATGAAGAAGTCGATAAACTTCTAAAGGCATGATTCATTAGGAAAGCACAATACTCGAATTGGATAGCCAATATCGTGATGGTCAAAATGACAAGTGATAAATAGAGGATGTGCATTGATTTTACTAACCTCAATAAAGCTTGCTCTAAGGATAGCTTCTCTCTACCAAAAATTGATCAATTGATCGATGCAACCTTCGGGCATAAACTATTAAGCTTCATGGATGCCTTTTCTAGCTATAATCAAATCAAAATGGCTCCTAATAATGAAGAAAATACTGCTTTTATCATCGACAAAAATTTATACTACTATAAAATGATGCCTTTTGGTTTGAAAAATGTAGGTGCCACTTATCAATGCTTGATCAACAAAGTCTTCAAGCACCAAATTGATCGCAATATGGAGGTATATATTGATGACATGCTGGTCAAAAATATAGAATAAGATCAACATATTACCGATATTGAAGAAGCATTCAGAGACCTCTACAAATACCAGATGAAGCTTAACCCCAACGAGTATGCTTTCGAAGCAATGGCTGAAAAATTTCTTAATTTTCTTGTAACCCAGAGAGAGATAGAGGCCAACCCTGAGAAAAAATAAGTGCTCCTCGAAATGAAGCCCTCATGCTCTCTGAAAGAAATGCAATAGCTTACTGGATGAGTGGCATCACTTAGCAGGTTCATATCAAAGTCAGTTGGAAAGTGCCTTCCATTTCTAAAATTCTAAAGTAAATCAAAGTCTTCAAATGGTCAGAGGAATGTTAATTTGCCTTTGATGAGCTCAAGACATACCTTGGCTTAGTCCCGTTACTCTTGAAACCAATTAAATGTGAGGATTTATTCTTATATTTATCTATCTCACCTAATGCTATTAGCTTGGTTCTAGTTCTAGATGATGCAAAAACACAAAGATCAATCTACTACACTAGCAAACTATTATGGGATGTGCAAAGTCGATATTCTAAAATCGAGAAAATGATATATTCTCTTATCACAACAGCCAAATGACTTCCACCATATTTTCAAGCCCATTTCATTACCATCTTGATGGATCAACCATTGAGATTGGTCCTTCAATGCCCTGATACATTTGATCTACTGGCCAAATAGACTATCGAACTTAGTGAATTTGATATTTATGATCGATTCAGATTTTTCATAAAAGCTCAAGTATTGGCCAACTTTATGATAGAGTATTCTGTACCTAAAGAAGAATTGATCCCAAAAATCCTAGAAGAAACTATTGAAGAATCTTATTAGCTTCTGCATGTAGACGGAGTCTCTAACACCTAAGAGAGTGGAGCTGGCTTAATCTTAGCTAGTCCAGAAGGAGCTGTCACTGAACATGCACTAAAATTCAATTTTGGAGCTCCAACAATGGTGCTAAATATGAAGCCTTCATTGTAGGATTTAAAATGGCCAAAGAGCTCAACATCAGGAAGCTTAAGATCTTTACAGACTCCCAACTTATCGTTGGATAGGTACGAGGTCAATTTGAAGTCAAAGATTCTATTAGTCTTAACACTTACATAATATAAAAAAATTATCAAAAAACTTTGACGACCTCGAGATTCATGCAAATACTAAGATCAGAAAATATCCGAGTTGATGCGCTATCGATAAAGGAAAGACTTTGCCTGAACCACTAGCACAAATCATAGAAAAAAGATGCAAGACTTTGTCTGAAAGTCAATCATCTATCATTTCGGCCTACCATAGATAATTATTATCAATAAAGGAAAGCAATTCGATAATGCAAAATTTAAAAAATTTTATTCTGAGCTGCACATTAACCACAGATTAATCTCAGTAGGACATCCATAATCAAATAGAGAAACTGAAGTCACAAATTGGATAATTCTCTAAGGATTGAAAGCTAGGCTCATTGAAGCCAAAGGTCTTTAAGCAGATGAATTGTATAATATCCTATGGACATATAGGACCACTCCTAGATGACCAACTGAAAAAATATCTTTCAAGCTCATATTTGGAGCAGAGGTAGTGATACCTATGAAAATTGACCTTCCAATACCAAGAGTAAAATTTTTTTATAAGAAAAGCAACTCAAATCGATTGAGAACCGATCTCGACCTACCAGAAGAAATTAGGAAAATAGCTCAAATTCATATGGCAACCTACAAGTAAAAAATGGCAAGATACTATAATTTTTGGGTAAAACCAAGAATCTTCCATAAAGGCAATTTGGTCCTCCACCAAACTATAGTTTCAAAATTCTTAAAATAGGAAAAACTTGCTCCAAATTAGGAAGGACTATACCGAATCACCGAAGTGATACGTCTGGAGGCATACATGATCGAGAATTTAGATGGCTCAAATATTTCAAGAATATGGAATGCTGAGAATCTAAGAATGTATCATCAATAAGTCTTGAATAAAGGCTCTAGAAATTTTATCTCATTGAAGATATTTTTGTAAAATATTGAAGCATCTTTCAGCCACTTCGATAAAAAATGAACAAATTCAAAGAAGACTGTACTCTAGCCAAATGAGGACAAACTACATCGCAATAAAATCGATCTCCAGATCGATAAAGCTCTGAAGGATCCAAAAGAAGATAAAATCTTTCTGCTATTGAAAATCGATCTCTAGATCGGTAAAGCCCCAAAAGACCCAAAAGAAGATAAGATCCCTGCTATTGAAAATTGATCTTCAGATCAGTAAAGCCCCGAAAGGCCCAAAAGAAGATAAGATCTTTCCACTATTAAAAATCAATCTCCAGATCGGTAAAGTTCCGAAAGGCCCAAAAGAAGATAAGACCTCCCTACTATTGAAAATTGATTTTCAGATCAGTAAAGCTTCAAAAGACCTAAAAGGAGATAAGATCTTCGTATCGTTGAAAACTAATCTCCAGATCGATAAAGTCCCAAAAGACACAAAGAAGATAAGATCTTTCTATCATTGAAAATCAATCCTTAGATTGATAGAGCCCCAAAGGGCACAAAAAGAGATAAGATCTTCCTATCAATGGAAAATACCGATCTTTGGATCAAGATTTTCTTAAAGTTATGTTAAATATCGATCTATAAATCAAGGTTATCATGAATTTTTATTAAATATCAATCTTCGGATCGAGATTATCTTGAAGTTCTATCAAATATCGATCTCTAAATCGAGGTTATTGTGAATTTTTGTTAAACCTCGATCTCCGGTCAAGATTATCTTGAAGTTCTATCAAATACTGATCTCTAGATCAAGGTTATCTTGAAGTCCTATCAAATATCGATCTCCGAATCGAGGTTATCTTGGATTTTCTATGAAACATCCAAAAAAAAATTTTGAAAAGTAGTCAATTAGGCTCCTATAAGGTGAGAGGAAAAACTGACCTACCAATTCCTGATTCAAGTAGAGGTACTCTTATACTTCTATCCAATTTTAATTAAAGTTCAACTCCTAGTTGAAGAATACTATTCCATGTATACATTTGCTAAGGCAATCCACATTGTGATCCAATTAAGGTCAACGAAACGAACTTGATTAAAAGTCAATTGTTACCTATGATACATGACTTAGAAAAATTTTTGAATAAAAAATCATTGTGCCCCCACATCGGGCTACACCAAATCAAAAATATCCGACATCATATACAAACACAGAGTCATGTCAAAAGAAAATTTTTATTACTTTGGAAAGATTCTTACAAAAAGTCCGAACTAGGCTACTACAAAAAACAAGTAATCAAAAAAAAAAAAGATGAGACTACAAAAATCAGGCTTCCACTTGAGAAAGCTTGTGCAAGAGCAGCCGCTTGAACATCTTCCACCAATACAATCTCGATGGCTGGGGTCTCGATGGGAGTTGGGGTCTCGACAAGAGCTAGGATCTTGACAGGAGGGTGCTGCTCAAAAACCACCTTGGGGGCAAACTAAGGTGCATTTGTAGGAGGAGCCACGTCTAACGTCAGTTGAATGACTGCCTTTGACACCAGTGAGAGACCGGCCTCCTCGAATCAAGTCTAAGTTGGAAAAAAGCTTTCCAGCTAGACTCTTGCAGCTATTAAATCCACAGTCAAAGGCCTCTCTCAAAGCCTCTGTGATTTTCTTCTGAAAAGCTTTGAAGGATTTGTAATCCTCCATAGCTCCAGCAGTAGTGGCCTTCAAGCATTCTATGTCCCTCTGGTACAATAGGAGGGCCTCGTCTCGAGTAGCTACCATCTCATCCTGGGAGGATACCATCTCTTCCAATTCCTTCACCTTGGCCTTTAGCTTGGAAATCTTGGAGACCTCATGCTGCAGCTTCAGCATCCTCATCTTTCCTTCATTGGCTTTTTTTTGGTGGTCCATCAAGGTCTTATTCTTCTTTTTTATTATGGCCAGTTTCTCTTGAAGCTACTTTTTCAACTCCTCAGAGATCTTGGCCTCCTTTGTGGCTTTTCCTCTGTCGCCTTTTGGCAGTCCCTTGCTGACTACATCATCTCCTTCATAGACTTTTTGTTCTCAAGGAGCCATGCCATGTGCTCCGTGAACAGTCTAAAGTACATGGCAGACTGACAAAATGGAAAAGAAAATGATGTTGGTCAGTAAAAAACCAATGTCAAAAGAAGAAGAAGAAAAAGAAAAAGAGAAAAATTCTTACATCCAAAATACTTCTAAAGCCGAAGTTGACCAGCTCCTTTGGCCCAAGATCCCTCCTATGAGAATTCATGTCCTTCTATGGCATCACAGCATACAACAAGACCCTACCGAGCATTGTTGTGTCTTTCAGGAAAGCTTGGATGAGGTTAATTTTATTAGTGGAGGTTGACGGTGGGTTAACCTTAGGTACTCTCAACCCTCCAGAAGGTCGAGCCTATTGAGCAGGTGCTGAACTTGGTATAGTTGATGGATTAGACCTCGATGGTGCAGTAGTTAAACCTGATCTTAGGCGAGTCACTGGCTCCCTGAGAGATGGACGAACCACCTCGATCGATGGCTGATATCCCTGGGACATCGAAGATGATGCAGGAGAAGGGAGGGTGCTGATAGGCGCCGCATTGATAACTAGCATCCCCAAAGCAGAAGCTAGGATAGATTGAGGAGATGCCGAGGTGGAGACAGCAGTATCTTTCTCCTTTCCTCTCTTCATAGGAGGAAGGTTGGAAGCCTCTAGCTTTCTCTTTCTTTGCTCTGCCAGCCTCTTGGGGTCAAACCTTATGAGTGCTATCACGACAGTAAGGGATGTGCTGATCAAAAAAATCACATACATGAAAATTTGAAGAAAATCTAACGACAAACTCACTCTGGAGAGAGATCTGGTTGATACCGAAGTCAAACAATGATTAATCCGTCACCAACTAGCATAGCTTGGATATCTTCATATCCAGTAACTCTTCAAAGGCCTTTTTATCCCCAGGCAGAACTTGCTTATAGGAGTTTCAGTTCAGTCGAAGTTTATCCCAATCGAGATTGAAACCCCAAGGGATGTCGGAAGAAATTAAAAAAAATAACTTTTTCTATCGTGAGTCAAGGAAGAAAGGGAAGGACCGAATTTACAATGAGGTCAGGATGAGAGATACCACCAACCCTTTTCTATTGGTATTTCTTCAGGATGAACAATGTCTTGAAGAGGAAAATCCTAAGCTCAATGGCGACAAAGCTGCAACAGATGATGAAAACTAAGATGATCTTAATGGTATTGAAAGTAACTTAGGTCGAATGTAACCTATAAAAGTATAAAATATTATAGATGAAGGGATGTAGAGAAAAATACAATCCAGATCAAAATGCTTCATCATAGAAGGCCACACAACCTTCGGAAGACTATATGACACGGTCACTCGAACTAGGGGATATAAGTTAAAAGTTCTCAGGGATAAAATATTTCTTCTTGAGTTCCTTCAGATCAGCATCGATCAGGATAGAGGGCTCAATACTTGAGCCAAAATAGTCTAGGAATTTTCTCACTAGAGACTCTGAACCATCACTATTAGAAGTACTGGCCTCGGTGGCCGCCTGAGATGGATCACCCGTCTTAAGCGTAAGTAGGGACTGGATCGACCAGATTTTTAGGTCACCTGGGACTATCTCCCCCTACCTCCACCAAGAGAAGTACTCTCCTAGAAAGGACATGATTGAAGAAAAGAAAAGAAAGAGCAAGAGAGACGAAGGAGGACTAGAGAAGAAGGACCGCAAAGGAGAGAGAAATCCTAAGCAAAGGATGCTCTAAACCTAAAAATGAGGAAGAAAAATCTACCTAGGGGAAAGGAATACCTTCTCCTTTGAGTTCGGTGGCTCTCCTTAACTCCGACGATCAATGGAATAGTCTCATTCTCCGACTGCCTGGACGGCAGAACCTACGCACCAAAAGAGAAGCAACAGAATGATAGTAGAACAGACACCACCCTATATATAAAAGGGAACAATGGCCAAGATCAATCTACCCATTGTTGGATTCAATTTACTTGTCAGCAATTAAGAGAGGCTATAGAAAAACCATTTCAGCACATCCTGTTTTGATCAAGCCACGTAGATTCAATCCACATAGTCGTTCAGCTGACCAATGAAAAAATGACATGCGCCCCATATTGCCTGGGTTACAGCAAGATAGCCAATGATAATTTCGTGCTCTCTAATGCTTTCTTAAATATCAGGTATGATGAATATGACAAAATTTCTCCGAACAAGATGGTGTATCACTTCAAATCATTAAAAAATTAAATTCGACGGCTGTACGGTGTAGTTCTCGATGAGAAAAATTAATAGATATCTTTTGAAAATAACTTTTCACACTCATCATAGAAAGTTTCATTCTAAGTCTAAAAAATGGGGGGACAAGTATTGGTACGGATAATCATAGCTGGCCATGTGGCATCATCAGAGAGATTGTTAATCTAGATGACTACTAAAGATATGATGATGAACACCGACTCTAGATCAGCAAAACACTGATATAAAGATCGGTAGTAATCCATACTATGCCCAAGTATGGCATATTACTCTAATAGTAGAACTAGATCGGTAATATACCAATCATACCAGCTAGATCAGCAAATCACCATCCTCAATAATATTTGGAGTCTATAAATTGAAATCAATTTTCAACCAACCTCAGACAGACCGTGCAGAATAAGACCAGTAGTTCACCATCCTTAAAGTCGATGGCACACCTTTCTTAATAGTCCTTCTATCGATGATCAAATTTATATCAATCTCAATAATAACAGTAGATCGCTCGACAGTTGAGCATGAGATTGGATTTACTTTATTAGATATGTGTGCCCTAGAAGCCAGATTGGCTGATACTTGTAATACACTTCTAAGGATAAAATTATTATTTTAACTATAAATAATAAAATAGATTATTTTCTATCATAGTGTGTATTTGAAAGTGTCTATGATACATCTCTTGAGTTAATGGTAATGATAGTTCATATTTTTAAGAGTTAAAAATTTAAGACATGAATTTTCATTATTAACTCATAAAATGCTCCTGATCGTAAGATCATCATGAGAATGGTGATTGATCCGAAAGGTTGGTATACGATTTCTTCTTTTGGATAGATGAGTCTTGAGTCTACAGTGTAGAGACATCGGAGTGAGAGTACAGATACTCATTGAAGAATGAGGATACTGAGCATGACCACCTCAAGTAATCATGAGAAAGTCTACCTTCTCGTCGATGACTGGCTCGAAGCTGCAGTAGTGTGTCTAGTTCTTTGACCTGAGGTGCATCGACAGTTCACCTTGAGGGTGTTGTAGTTTGACTATACCATAACTCGATCTCCTAGCCATTCAAAATTTTGAGGTGTATGTTGGCTATAGCATGTTCATTATAGAAATTAGATTGCACCAATAGAGGATCTATCTACCTCGGTAGATGAGGAGTAGTCCTATGATGATCATAAGAATCAAGTCCATAAGCCCATGGCCGTGGCAGAGTAAAATAATAGAAAGAATTTTTATTAGAATTTTCATATTGGACTTGAATCGAATGATTAATTTATATGACGAAAATTAGAATTTGACGAGATCATCTTAACCCTAATCCGATTGGAGCTCAAGATAGAGAAACTTAATCACACAAATAACTGCACCGAGAGGTTTGCTTTCAATTCTGATAGATTGCCATCATATGCTGTTAGGTATTACTGATGGATTTTGAAAGTAATTAGAATGATTTGGATAATCAATCATACTAGTTATCTGAATCAAAAAAATTTTAATCCATCGGAAGGTGTTTCAATGATGTCAATGATAGAGATCGTGATATATCCCATTATCATACGAAACTAAACCTAACTAGATCACACAAACAAAAGTTTGGATCTGGATATCATCAATTAGATTAATCAAATTTAATTGATTTGAATAAAATTTAATTAGGTTCAAAAAAATCGTGCTAGCACATAATTGAGCCTGATGTTCTTCTTTAACAATCATTAAAGCTTATCTCGATTGAGCCAAATGTGTTTGGGCTCACTCAGAAATCTTTACTTGGTTTGATTAGAGCTTGTCCAAGTTAGAAAATAGTTATCTTAATTTATGGGATAAATTTGAGATAACACCTGCCATTTTTCATCACCTACTAAATCTTGTCTTTGGATATTGGTCAAATATTGAACCTGGATACTTAGACATCTGCTCATGTGTCATGCATCCATAGGAGAGAACCTGGGGACTTGTCCCCTTGCTAAAAAGTAGGCAAAAAGGAGGTGCACACCTAGGGAGGTGTGCATCCCATGAGGATAAAAGATGGAGTCCCATACAGATGGGACTCCAGTTGCTTCAAGGGATTAAATTGTGTGGCACCAAGAAGACTTGTTTGACCTAGTCTTGATGCCACCTAAGGAGAGTTTTGAGGATCTTTAATTTAATTGGATCAAATGATGTCATCCCACCAATCAAATTTAGATCTGATTACATAAAGGATCGTGATTGGCCAGGATGATGTGGCACTGCATGGCGCAGCAGGATCTATATAAATCCTATCTGCGCCTAAAATTTACTTCTATCTTTAGCCCATGCCACATAGCCCCTCTCCCTCCTTCTCCATGCCACCCTTTGGTCTTCTCTCTCCTCTCCATGCCCAAGGGATTTTGGGCATGAAGAAGGTGCGATCCAAGTAAGTGAAAGGTGTCGGAAAAGGAAGAAGGCAATACCACTGCAAGAGATAATGGCTGTTCTTCAAAAGCCATTTTGAAAACCTTCAAGATTAGATCTAGATTTAATTTTTGAAGAATTGATTGAGAAGGAGAAGATCTTCAGATTTTATTTGAGTGGATACCGATAGAGGTCAGACACTTGTGTGGCTACATCCAGAATCTCAGACAAACATCGAGATCATCACAGGATAATTGGATTATCCAAAATAAAGATATAATTAAATTAAATTAAATTTTTATTTTTATTTTTATTATTAGATCAATAAGATTAGATATGAGGAGTCTCAGATCTGATTAAGATTTTAGAAATTTTTTTTTTAAAATATACCTTCTGATTCAATCAGATCTGAACAAATCTGATCCAAAAAATAGATTTTTTTCTTCAACTGGTATCAAAGCTAGATTTCATAATTCATTAGATTTAATTTTAATTTATTTTTGATCTAATATTTAGATAATTTTAGATATCACATTAAATATGATTAGATCTAAAATTAAAAAATTAAAAAATTAAATAATCTAGATCTAAGATGTATGAGATGCATGACTAGACTAGGAATAGAATTATTCTATATGTAGTCTAGCATGATCATAATTTTAATTTAATTAATTATAATTTTTAAATCTATTTATTTATTATTTTTTTAATATTATAAATATTATAATTAGATCTAAAAAATAAAAAATAAAGTTTTTAATTTAATTTATTCATATGAGATATGAAATAGATGCATGTTTAGACTAGTTGTAGAATAGTTCTATAAAATTATCTAAAATAGTTTTATTTTGATATGATCAAATTTAAATCTTATTTTTTAGATATTATATGATGATAATTTTAGATCTAAAAAATATGCATGTTTAATTTAGTGATGATACATGAGATGTATGCAAAATATATTTTTAGTTAGATCATTAATTTTTATATATGTGATATATGATGTAGATCTAACTAGTTTTGTAGATTTATCATATTTTTGATTAAGATATTCTCTTTGGCCGTTCGATCATAAGAATGAAGTAGGATTTAAAGGCTTTCTCCTTTCATTCGATGGGATGTTCTTATGATGTGTAGGGATGCTGTGTATTCGATTTTAATCAGAAATCAAAATTTATTTTCTGCAAAATCCTAGATCCTAAAATTCTAGAATTATATATATTTATACTATTTATGAATCCTAAACTTAATTAAGAATTAAAATTATAAAATATATTAGATCTAAAATTAAGAATTTTTAGATTTAAGATATATTCATAAAATTGGGTTCGGACTTGGGTAGCTCAATTAGGTCTAGCGGTTGATCAAATCGAATCAAGAGTTGGTTAGGTGGGATCAAAAGTACTTAAATTGATCAGCCTAATAGGATTAAGTCTGGGTCAAGGTCGAGTCACATGAGTTATTGATCAAGTTAAAATCTAATTAGGCTTAATAGTTAGAGCCTGGATTATAGGCTAATCCGATTGGTTCTGACTCAATAATTTAGTGTCTAAGGTAAGTTTGATGGATATGATTGACTGATTTTTAATTAAGAGCTACTCGATTCGAATACGTTCTTATCGAGTTAATGACATACCCTTCCATCGATCTTACTTATCTGACCATATTTATTGGTTCAGTCTTGATCTAAGGTAGCTAACAATACGAGCTAACCCATGCCACTAGGTTAGTCATAATGGTTATGGCTATGTCAAGTCAAGTTTAAAGAGACCTAAATCAAATCTTTCTAAGAAAAGATTAAGTCTAAGATCTTCTATCATTGTAGATGTGCGGGCCCTTCTGAAATTAATTATTCTCGGTTGGTCACAATAGTTCAGTTGCATCGAAAAGATGCAACAATATCTATTAGACATTGGATGCTATGGGCTGGAGGATGGATTGAGCTCAATATTTTGGATATGATGAGAGATCCAATTAGGAATCCAATCTGTGTAAATAGTGGATCTGACTTAACTAAGGAGTGGATCAATATTTCGAGCATGATGAGATTCATGAATTAAAGATCAAGTCTGGGTGCACCATGATTAGAGAATCATTAGATAAGAGTTGTTCACTCATTGGCTTACCCATCATCAATAACTATTAGGTGAGGTGATGAGTCAGTTGGTGGAACTGCACCACCCACTAAAAATCAATAATCATCGAGATTTTTACATCTCTATAAAAAGAGTATAGTGATTCGAGAAAATAGTAAAAGTTAATTTATTTAAAAATTAAATTTTTAAATAAATTGGATCAAGTCTTAATTACAAAATCTAACTAGAAACTTTGACTTTCTACAAAAAAAAATGTCTGTGTCCAACCCACTAGCCCATATCCTGGACACCCATAGACTGATCGAATTCAATTATAATGATTGACTCCGAAACTTCAAAATTATTTTGGGTTCCAAGAAGTTGACTTATGTATTGGACCAGGATTCTCCCATCTTACCAGCTCATCCGTCCACTGAACAGAGAGCGTCTCTTGATAAATAGATGGATGAAGATAATAAGACCAGATACCATATGTTGGGCTCGATGTCTGATGAGCTTCAACGCCAACATAAAGATATCAAGACTGTCCACCAAATATTGGCTCACCTACAAAAGTTGTTTGATGAACAGAATCGTGCAGCCAAATATCAGATCACTAAATAACTGTTTAAGGCTAAAATGCATGATGGGCAATCAGTCCAAGATTATTATCTGATGATGATCAAGAACTTAGAAGAGCTTGAGAAGCTCAGAGTGAAGTTAGATTAGAATCTGTAGAATGATATAATTCTGCAATCCTTGACTGATGCGTATGGACAGTTCATCATGAACTACCATATGTATAAACTTCAGAATACTCTGGCCGAGCTTACGAATATGCTGGTTACTGCTGAGCTTTCTATGAAAGATTCTAAAGGCTCAGTACTTGCTATGGAATGGAGTTCTTCCAAGAGAAAGTTTTTTGGAAAGAAGAAGAAGTCTGTGAAAAAATAGAAGATGGAAGGTGGAAAGAAAAAGAAGGCAAAGTTGAAGAAGAAAGCCGCTGATAAAGAAAAGTATTTTTATTATAATACTGATGGCCACTGAAAGTGAAACTGTCCTACATATCTGGCCATCCTGAAGAATAAGGAGATAGGTCCTTCTGGAGGTATGCTCGTTATTGAATCTAACCTTACGATTTCTTCTGCATCCAATTAGATGCTTGACTCTAGTTCTAGTGCTCATTTGTGTACTTTCATGCAGAGTCTTGAGGATAGTAGGAGGCTGAGGGATGGTGAGATGATCCTACGCGTTGAAAATGGAGCAAGGATTGCTGCTGTGGCCATAGAAACCTATCCTCTTTGACTACCGTCTGACTTAGATTTAGTACTTAGAGATTGTTATTATGTACCTACTGCAAGCAAAAATTTAATTTCTATTTCATGTTTAGCACAAGAAAGCTATGTAATTAGTTTTCTTAAGGATCATTATAATATTTTTTATGAAAGAAATAAAATTATAAGTGATTTTCTTATTAATAGTCTCTACCAGTTACATATTGATGTATCTGTTTAGTTACATATTGATGTATCTATCTTTAATATCGAGCAAAATGTGAATGCCATAAGATCAAAATGACCTAGGGATAGTCCAAATGATAGGTATCTATGGCATCTAAGGCTAGGTCATATAGCAGAAGATAGGATTAACAAATTAGAAAAAATCAGACTATTGAGTCCGTTGACTTTCGAGTCATATCCAATTTATGAATCATGTCTTCATGGCAAAATGACTAAGCTTGCTTTTGTAGGACATGGAAAAAGGGCCATAGAACTACTTATCCTAGTACATACTGATGTGTGCGGTCTATTTGATGTGCCGACTAGAGGCAACTTTGACTACTTTATAATCTTTATCGATGATTTATCTCAGTATGGGTATGTGTATCTTATAAGACATAAGTCTAAAGCCTTTAAAAAGTTTAAGAAATTCAGACATGAAGCTGAAAAGCAAACTGAAAAATCCATTAAGATTCTTCGATCAGATTAAGGAGGTAAATACCTTAGTCAAAAATTTCTAGACTATCTCAAGCAAAATGGCATAGTTTCTCAATGGACTCCACCTGAAATATCTTAACTTAATGAAAATTTTAGAATGGAAGAATCAGACTCTATTAGATATGGTCCGATCTATGATGATATTGTCTTCCTCATACTATACGTGGATGATATCCTTCTTATTGAAAATGATATTTTCATGTTGACTATAGTTAAAATATGGTTATCTAAAGAATTCTCCATGAAAAACCTAGGAGAAGCATCCTTTATTCTAAGAATTAAGATCTATTGAGATTGACCGAATAGGATGCTAGGTCTTTCATAGAAAATGTACATAGAGGAAGTGCTAAAGAGGTTTAGCATAAAAAACTCCAAGAGAGGATTGGTATCCTTCAGACATGGCATTCATCTCTCCAAGAAAATATGTCCCAACACACCTGAGAAGATTGAACGCATGAGCAAGATCCCTTATGCTTCAGCAATAGGAAGCCTCATGTATGCCATGTTATATACACGACCTGATATAGCCCATGCTGTAAGTGTCACAAGCAGATATCAGTTGAATCCAGATAAAGAACACTGAATTTTTGTGAAATATATTCTTAAGTACTTAAGAAGAACTAAGGATATGATGTTGGTTTTTAGTAATGGAGAACTTCAAGTTCAGGGATATATAAATTTAGATTTTAAGTTCGATATAGATGATCGAAAGTCAATATCTGTAAGTCTATTTATGTGTAATGGTGGTGCTGTCAGTTGGAAGAGTTTCAAGTAGATAGTGATAGTAGATTTCACCATGAAAGCAGAGTACATCGCTGCGTCAGAAGCTGCAAAGGAAGCATTCTAGTACAAAAAGTTTCACTGCAGAGATCGAAGTGATGCCATCGAATGCCATTCCTCTGTACTGCGACAATAATGGCATCATAGCCCTTGCTAAGAAGTTGAGGTCTCATCAAAAATCCAAGCACATTGAGCGGCGATACCACCTCATCCATGATTATCTTGAGAAATGTTACATCAAGGTCAAGAGAGTCGACTCCACAGACAATATGGTAGACCTACTTACAAAGCCGTTAGGCTAGTAGAAGATCGAAGCCCATCTTGAAAAGATGAAACTTAGATTTATAATCAATTGGCTTTAGATCAAGTGGGAGTTTGTTAGATATGTATGCCCTAGAAGATAGATTGGCTGATACTTGTAATATACTTCTAAGGATAAAATTATAATTTTAACTATAAATAATAAAATAGATTATTTTCTATCATAGTGTGTATTTGAAAGTATCTGTGATACATTTCTTGAGTTAATGGTAATGATAGTTCATATTTTCAAGAGTTGAAAATTTAAGATATGAATTTTCATTATTAACTCATAAAATGCTCCCAACCGTAGGATCATCATGAGGATGGTGATTGATCCGAAAGATTGATGTACAATCGCTTCTTTTGGATAGATGAATCTTGAGTTTATGATGTAGAGATATCGAAGTGAGAGTACAGATACTCGTTGGAGAATGAGGGCACTGAGCGTGACCACCTCGAGCAGTCATGAGAAAGTCTACCTTCTCGTCGATGACTGGCTCGAAGCTACAGTAGTATGTCTGATTCTTTGATCTAAAGTCCATCGATAGTTCACCTTGAGGGTATTGTAGTTTGACTATACCATAACTCGATCTCCTAGCCATTCGAAATCTTGAGGTGTATGTTGGCTATAGCATATTCATTATAGAAATTGGATTGCACCAATAGGAGATCTATCTACCTCAGTAGATGAGGAGTAGCCCTATGATGATCATGAGAATCAAGTCCATAAGTCCATGGCCATGGTAGAGTAAAATAATAGAAAGAGTTTCTATTAGGATTTTCACATTGGACTTGAATCGAATGATTAATTCATATGATGGAAATTAGGGTTTAACGAGATCACCTTAACCCTAATCTGGTCGGAGCTCAAGATAGAGGAACTTAATCACACAAGTAACTGCACTAAGAGGTTTGCTTTCAGTTCCGATGGATTGCCACCATATGCTGCTAGGTGTCATTGATAAATTTTAGGAGCAATTAGAATGATTTGGATGATCGATTGTACTAGTTGTCTGAATTAGAAAAATTCTGATCCATCGAAAGATATTTCAATGATGTCAGTGATAGAGATCATGATATATCTTATTATCATATGAAATTGAATCTAACTGGATCACACAAATAAGAGTTTGAATCTGGATATCATCAATTGGATTAACCCAATTCAATTGACTTGAATAAAATTCAATTAGGTTCAAAAAAATCGTGCTAGCACACGATTGAGCCTGATGTTCTCCTTTAACAATCATTAAAACTTATCTCGACCGAGCCAAATATGTTTAGACTCACTTAAGAACCTTTACTTGGTTTGACTGGAGCTTGTTCAGATCAGAAAAAGATTGTCTTAATTTATGAGATAAGTTTGAGATAATATCTATCATTTTCCATCATCTGCTAAATCTTGTCTTTGAACATTGGTCAAATATTGACCCTGGATACTTAGACATCTGCCCATATGTCATGCATTCATAGGAGAGAACCTGAGGACTTATCCCTTGCTAAAAAGTAGATAGGAAGGGAGTGCATACCTAGGAAGGCGTGTGCCCCATAAGGACAGTAGATAGAGTTCCATACAGATGGGACTCCAGTTGCTTCAGTGGATTAAATTGTGTGGCACTAAGAAGACTTATTTGACCCAGTATTGGCACCACCTAAGGAGAGTTTTGAGGGTCTTTAATCTGATTAGATCAGATGATGTCATTCCATCAATCAGATTTAGATCAGGTTGCATAAAGGGCCATGATTGGTCAAGATGATGTGGCACTACATGGCGCAGTAGGATCTATATAAATCCTATCTGCATTTAGAATTTACTTCTTCTACCTTTAGCCCACACCACATAGCCCCTCTCCCTCCTTCTCCACACCACCCTCTGATCCTCTCTCTCCTCTCCATGCCCAATGGACTTTGGGCATGAAGAAAGTGCAATCCAAGCAAGCGAAAGGTGCTAGGAAAGAAAGAAGACAGCACTACTGCAAGAGATAATGGTTGTTCTTCAAAAGTCATTTTGAAGATCTTCAATATTAGATCTAGATCTGATTTTTGAAGAATTGATTGAGAAGAAGAAGATCTTCAGATTCTGTTCGAGTGGATATCGGTAGAGGTCAGGCACTTGCATGGCTACATCTAGAATCTCGGACAAATATCAGGATTATCATAAGATAATTAGATTATTCAAAATAAAGATATAATTAAATTAGATTTAAATTTTATTTTATTTTTATTATTAGATCAATAAGATTAGATCTGAGGAGTCTCAGATCTGATTAGGATCTTAGAAATTTTTTTTTTGAAATATATCTTGTGATTCAATCAGATTTGAACGAACCTGATCCAAAAATATTTTTTCCTTCATACTTCATCCTTGCTGCCAATTCTATTATCTCGAGATCGAAAAAAAAGCCAACGTCGCCATCCAACTTTACCTTATAGAGATCAGTTAATTATCGACCTTGCCACACCAGCAAGATTGGTAAAATACTGCTTTCCAATCAAATTATGGCTCTCCTCTAGTCGTATTACAGCTAATTGTCATCTGAACAAATGGCTTACAGCTGCTATTCAGCTGGCCATTCTATTATAACAAACTAATGGCCTAACAAATTTTTTGTAAGACCTAAGCAAATTCTTCTATAAATAGAGGGACAGGATATCCTTCCAAAGATAAGCACATGATTCACAAAGTCAATACTCTGCTGAAAATACTCTTGATTTTTTCATTAAAGGAAGATCGAACCACTCTCTTTACTCAAACCCTCTTTACTGCATTCCAGTCTTTCATTTTTACTATCTATTCTCAGGGCCTCAGCTTACTTAGGCATCAAAAGATCCTAAATCGAAGGGTATCCCACCAGTTTCTAAAATATTTTTTATAAGTTGATCCATGTCGATCTAATTTTAGATCAGCTCTCCAGCGTAAATTCTTGTCAACAATCTGAAGCCTTGCGGCAACACTCACTAATATGGATCAACAAATAAATTGAGCCTAACATTCCAACATCAACAAGATTCTTAGCATTCTGCTCCTTTCCTATTTCTTTTAAAGTACGTTAGCACATGAATGCATGCATGCTTATGAGAATAAGCATTTTGAGAAATCTCACGACATGTATGTTGAAAGACAGCTTTTCACACTTTAAGTTAGTTCAAAGGCAGAAGATAATAAGGACCATACATTAAGGGTGCATTTGGTTCACGATCAAAATCAGAATCAGAACGGGAATCGTAATGGATTTAAAGTTCTTTTGGTCGAAATTAAGTCTTTCTTTAAAGTTCCTTTGGAACTAAGTTTTCTTAAATTTTTTTGATCAAAATTAATTCTTTTAAAGCTCCTTTAGTTGGAACTAAGTCTTTCTTTAAAGTTCTTTTAAAGTTCTCTTGAAATTCTTTGATCAAAATTAATTCTTTTAAAGCTCTTTTGGTCGGAACTAAGTCTTTCTTTGAGAGTTTATTCGATTGAAACTAAATTTTTTAAAATTTTTTTGATCAAAATTAATTTTTTTAAAATTTTTTTGATCAGAACTAAATTTTTTCTTTGATCGCGGCTAAGTATCTCTAAAGTTTCTTAGATTGGAACACGTCTTTAAAAAATTTCTTCAATCAGAATCGACTTCAACAAAATTCCTCTGATCGGGATTAGTATTTTACAAATTTCTTTAGTCGAAGCTCAGTGTTCCTAAAATTCTCTAATCAGAATTAGTATTCATGAAGTTCTTATTGATCGAAACAAGCAAGGAAGATATGGAAAATTTATGCATTCATTGATCAATAGAAGAAAGCTTTACAAAAGTAGTATAACAAATGCCACTTTCATAAAGGCAATAAAAACAAAAAAAGGTAGAAATATTGGCATACAATGAAGATTATTATAAATTTCATGGAATCAGAATATGAGCACATTTCTCTCCTCTTCGTTCAAATGTTGCACTCTCTGAAGCTAAAATAGCTCGACCATGACCTGGTCGAGTTCGGTTCAAGGGTAAATTCATTGGAGTTTGCTAATTATCAGGCAAAAAAATTCAAAGCTTATCATTCATAACCTTGATACCTTCAAGCCATGGTCTTGGAAGAAACCACAGCAAAAATCCTATGCTGAAGCTATCCTCAAGGGCCTTGAAACAATCTAAGGAAGAAGCTTTCTTTAGAAGAGATCAAGTTCTTCATTATGATCAATAGCACGGTTCCATCCTCATCCCTTGGTACACCATGAAAGCACCATAGAGATTGTCATTAAGGCAATGTCTTCCCAAGATATGAGAATGGTAACAAATCTCTCAGGACTGAAGGTATGCATACTTTTCAAGTAGGATGGTAATGATAAATCTCTCAAAATCGAGAATATAAGTGTCCCACAAATGGAACAACAATCACTAATGCTTTTGAACCAAATGAGATCTATTGAAACCATTTCTCTTCTTCAGGTGGACGATAACGACCCCAGTAAAGAAAGTTGATTTCATCTCTCCATGGGGGACTGCTCTGCTTTGCCTATTATCCCTAAAAAAATCCTGCCCCTAGAAGTAGGGAAAGAATGGGAGTTCCCCATAAAAAGAGGGATGTGTCATAATTGCTACCATTAAGCTGCGACATATGTGGGTTTAGGATTAGACAACTATACCGCTCTAATAGTTTTACGTCAAATCTAAGTGTAAGAAAAGCAACTGTGTTACTTCTTATGCTGCATACATTTAATACTATGCAGAAAAGCAGGTACATCCCAAAATTCATGCACATGTCCCACAAAAGGGTTAGCTTGTAAGTTTTTTATCAGAATTGACCTATCCGAGGTTTCATTGATTGGAACCCAAGTTCTTTTATTTACTTATCTGAGGTTCCTTTGGTCGGAGCCCAAATTCTTTTATCTAAAAATCCAAATCTATCCAATTGGAACTCGAGTTCCTTATTCGAGGTTTCTTTATTCAGAACCTGAGTTGTTATGATAAAAATTATTTTTATTCAAGGTTTGTTCAACTTGAATCTACAACTTCTTTAGATCTGGAGCGCTTGGTTTGAAGTTCCTCGAATCGAAACAATTTTCTGCATGAAAAAAAAGTATGAACGAAAGTCATTAAAAACAAAGGAGAGATTTCATTCATATAAAATTCTTTACAATAACCTTGATAGGTTTAAGTACAAGAATTGGAAAAGAAAGCAAAAGTTCAAGAGGTGGTATTCAACATGGAGGAGGCCATCGTGTCAGCCATTGGAGATTCCCAAATCTCGTTCAAAAAATCTAGATCCAATTTTGGATACTGAGCAGCAACTCTCTCTCGGACTAAATGCTTTTCTGCATCATAAGCATCAGTCGTGAACTCGTCCTTCTCATCGTGGTACTCCTCTAATGCTTAGAAATCTTTGATAACTTTGGAAGCAATAGTCTTAATCTGTGCTTCTATGCTACTCTAAATTTCTTCTTCACCGCTTTGAGCACACCTCTTTTTCCTCCAACTCAGCTTTAAGCTCTTTTACTATGACTGACCAAGCTTTAAGCTCCTTTACTTCTGTTGTCAGAACTTCTTGAATGCTTAATAGCCGAAAATTCTCTTTTATAGCTCCTCGTAGAGCTACCTCAGTATCCTTAGCCCTCCTCTCAACAACGTCGGCCCTTATAGAGGCTTCTCCAACCTCCTTTAGTGCCTTGTCTCTCATAACTCTAAGCATTTTGGCATCAACTTTGTATTTTCTTGATTCCATCGAAAGCTTGAGGGAATGCTCCATGTACCCATTTAAGTAATAAGCGAGCTGTTAAAGATCTTCAATTTTAGTATGGCAAACACATACTTCAAAATAAATCGAAATATCTAGTAACGAGCTTCAACTTACCCGAATGAAACATTCCATGGTCTTTTTTCTTATTTTCTTGAGCGGCTCGTGCAATAGTTTATTTGCATCGGTAGGAAAAAGTAGCCCAAGGAATGTCTCATGCACTAGCTTGTAATCTTCCAAGATGAAAGCCTTGAGCCTTTGACTAGCCAGTGCAGTCCTGAAAATCCCAACCAAATCAATCCTGGAAGTTCCAGCTACTTTAGCTAGCTCGTCATCCAACACAAAATCAAAAACATCAGGAGTCGGCAAGCTCAAAACTGCTTCATTGAAGATTTGACCCGTCTGACTTCTTTGATCTCCATCGAAAGCCGATAAGGTCAAGTCAAGTGGAACTCTCATAACCCTAAAGTCATCAATGATACGAGACTCAGGTTCTTTTAACCCAAAGGTTGGCAGTATGGAAAGACACTCGATCCTGACACGAGTAACTCGATCGTCCTCAAGCTCTGCTGCCCTTCTCCGATGGATCTTCTATCCTAATTTCTTCAACAAGTTTGGATCTATTTTTGCAATCCAAGTTGTTGACTAATTAATGTCAAACCTGAACATTAAATAAATATGATCCTGAGATAAGTAACCCATGCATACTTTCGGGACCGACTTGGCTGATGTCCATATTGAAAAGAGTCTACTTAGATAGAAGCTCTCTCAATTTCGGGATCACAAAGTTGCGTAGGATCTCCAAGTCTTGCCTCAGGTGCTAGCCTAATGATGGCTCTTTCAACATATCCCTCCAATCTACGAAGCTCCACTTCTCACCCGATGTTTGAGAAACAAACAAAAAGCACTCTTTCCAATCGTGAACGGCAGAAGGAGTGCCTTAAATCAATAGGTAAGTGGTCTTCTTCTTCCATGGTGATACATACCACAATCCATACAATCTGAGGTGTCTCTTAAGAGTGAAAAAATGATGCAAAAAGTGCGATGCTGGACTCGACCTCAGCCAACATGCACGCTGTGATGAAACCATAGATATGCCACCACAAATTCGAGACTACCGAGCATGGCAATATCTCAAAAAATTGAAAAAGAGCAATAAAGAAGGCATGAAGAGGAAGTCTCAACCTAGCCTGGAAACACTCCTCGTAGAGGCTCATTCGACCTAGGGGAGGATGGCAAACCTGCTCCTCTGCTCCGAGGATTTTTAGTTAAAATTCAAGAGGAATGTGAAACTGATTATAAAGAAATACCATATTCCTTTCTATCATTTCAGACTGGAAGGTCATCGGAGCAAAGTCGAGATTGCCAAAAAAAGCCATCTCTTCACAAGAAAAATAAAAGAAGAATAGAAGAAAAGAACCTATAGTTGAAGGACCTACGACAAAAGAAAACGATGAAGTTTTACCTTTTGTCTTGTCTAGGGTTTTATATAAATCCAGATCGAGAGGATTTTCCAGTGATTTATCTTCTTGAAATATTAATTACTGAAGGCACAAATTGGTAAATCCTGGACATGTAGTAGTCACTAATTGGGTATTTACTCTGTTGCTGATATGGTAATTGATACGAATGGCAGAAATCATATTCTTTACCGCTTTTGAAGAAACGTGCGAAGTCATGTAATGGTACTTGTTATGTAGAAGTAGTTTTGATTCCAATTTTTTCAAATCTTTTCAAATATCATTTGATGAATATTTCTGAAGCAACAAAATATGGTTTGGATCGAAGTTTGAACTACAACTCGGATTATAATTAAAGCACACATAAGCCCAAAACTTGACTAATGAGGTACCAACATTTTTAGCAAAGATGGATTTATTCATTTGAACAAAAATTTGGATACAATATTCAGCTTACAACAAAGAAAAAAAAAAAATAATTTAGGATCTATTGGTCTCACGGTCAACCAGCTTCAGAATGACCTTTATTAGCATCAATCTCTTCCGTCTCAGTAGTCAAATTGATCTTGCTCATTTCAACGAGATGCTCAGATACTTTCATAAATTTTTTGATGCTGTCATCCATCATAGCCTTTAAACTTTCACCTAAAAAATTAACTCACATAAGCTTAGCACTGTCTATTGGAATATACGTCCGAGCCATCACTTTACATCTTTCAAAGCCTACAGAGAATTCTAATTTATAGGCCTGATTCATGATTTTGGTCCTCCTCTGGACCAACAGATCAAGTCTTCTAAGAGTGGTCGAAACCAAAAGATCCCAATCAGAAAATCCATTGAGAAGGAGGGTCCGACTTTCTTCGCTCAACTTCAACTCCTTCTCCAAGTACTCTACCCTTGATAGAGCTTTTTGAAGCTTGATTTAAGGCATTGGTAGCTCTTGGATTGTTGGCGCCCCCTTTGAAGAAGGATCTTTAGCCCTCTAAGATGTCCTCTCCCTATGATCTTCTCTATCAGAAGTCCTGGATCTTTTAATCGAACTTCTATTGAGGCACCTTAGGGAATGAACATCAGATGAAGAGCTTCTTTTTCCTCTAAGTGTCCTTCTTAAATGCTCAATATTATCATGAGCTCGACAACAATCTCACTCAGCCTCAGATCTTCATCTCTCAAGATCCTCATCTTTTTATTGATCCTTCTCATCTCATCATCTTGGCAGTCAATCACCTCTCGAGCTTCACGAAGAGCCTCCTCAGAGTAATCAATCTCTTTGACCAGCTCAGTGTTAGCAGCCTTTTCTTATTTCAGAAGGTATCTAAGCCTGTCAATCTCTTTCTTCGCCTTTGCAAGCTCCAAAGCCAAAGCCCCAGAAGTGATTCCTGTGAAGTTAACTAGATAATGTCCAATCTGAGCCAAAGATTTTAGGATGCCCGACATCTGACGTTGAGCCCCTTCTCTACCTAAAGCTCGCTTCTCATTGAATAAGAGAAATCCCTCCAAAAATTTCACTATGGTCTTGAGGTTCTCTACTGCAAATGGAGAAGAAAGTGCCAGTTGCGAAGATCCCGCTTAAGTTATAATCGGAGGAAGACTTAAGTTAGGAATTATCTATTTCGATGAATCTCTTTTCGCTACCTCCGTTGGCTCTAAGGGCTCGACCCCTTCTCCACCTAAAGTTTGCTTCTCACTGAATGAGAGAAATCCCTCCAAAAATTTTGCTACGATCTTGAGGTTCTCCGCTGTAGATGGAGAACAAGGTTCCAATTGTGAAGACCCTGCTTAAGTTATAACCGGAGGAAGACTTAAGTTAGGAATTGCTTGTTTCAGCCAATCTCTTTTCATTACCTTCGTTGGCTCTGAGGGCTCGATCATCTCTGCGATCTTCGTCATTCCAACTGGGAGCTCCTCCATAAAAGATTTTTCTATCGGAGGCTTTTCTATGGAAACCTCCTTTGTAAAAGCTGATATGGCAGCCTCCGCCATTGAAACTACAGATCTAACCATTAAAGGGTGATTATCACCCTCCGCATCCATCAGAGCTAAAATGGGTGCGACTGAAGGAACAACATCCAGAATCTTAGTAACAATGCTTTCAGAAGCTGGCAAATTGATAGATAAAGCTTTAGCCTATCTCTTTCAGGCCAATGACAACTCCAATATCCTCATCAACGTAGAATCCATCTTGCTTCCAAGGCTAAAAAAAAAACTTTAAATGAGGGGAATAGCAGGCACTCTAGTCACAGCTATCTCCCCGACACACTCGTTAGACAGATTTTAAAAAGAGAGAAGATGAAGATAGAAAGTTGTCTTTTGTACTAAATTCTTGGAAGGACTGCCGGTCGAGTGGTCCTCCCATCACTATCATTTTCAATAACCCACACAATGGGCCGACGTCATTAATCTTTAAATACCGAAAAGCATGTCTAAGAATACAAGTGCACATTGTTAGATTCGAGGTACTACTTAAGAATAGTCCTTTTATCTGATTCTTAGGCTCAGAACTAGGAGGATAGTATTACAGTAGTAATGTAAATACCTCGGATAAATTATACTAACAATCAGAACATCTCGTATCGGCATGCAATCATAGATGTTCCAAGTGACTTAATTTATCTATATGTTCTTTGATCTAAAAATTGATGTGAGGTATACATATCTGAGATATCTCCTTCAATGTAATCAATGGTTCATTCAGCACATGGATCTCTTTCATCACCTCATCAATCAATTTCTCAATACGTATGGTAATTTACCCTATGGATAGGCTACGATCCAGTTATAACCAGGCTGTTATCCACTCTACATGATTTCGTGGGAGCAAATAAGGCATTCAAATCATGCCAGTAACGATCTTCTCATTTTAGGGGAGCGAAAAATGGCTATAATATCGTAACAACATGATTAACGGCTCAAGATTTGTGGAACAGCATATTCTCACAATATTTCTCTCCTACAAATATCAAAAATTTCAAGAACCTAGGTAAGCAATTCCTCTCAAAGAATTAGTTATTGCTTAATATCAAAAATTTCAAGAACCCAGGTAAGCAATTCCTCTCAAAGAATTAGTTATTGCTTAATCATTCTCTGCTTCAATAACTTAAGTATCTAGGGATCACAACGAGTAGGATTTGGGTAGGGTATTGTACTATCCATCTCTAAATCCAAACTTAATATCCTATGTCCAAATCCTATCCGATACCCAATTGAATAAGAAAAGAGATACCCATCTCCATACCTAATGGGTTCGGGGATATCCATAGGTTATCCATTTTTCCATACCTAACCCATAACCAAAAAAATAAACAACCAAAATAATTTTATATATATTATCAACCAAAACAAAATTATCAATTCAATATAGAACATAATTTATAAGTCTAGATTTATAGAAATCAAACATAGAAATAGAATTATAATTCAACATATAACATAACCATTAAATTCATTATTTTATCCATAAAAATTTAGTATGGTGCTGAAAAATTGAATATAATTATCATATTAACTATAAATTGAATATTTATATAAAGATAGATCATATATATATATATATTATTCGGATTTTGGGTTTGGGTATTATCCATATCCATAGGTTCAGGTCAGGTTCAGGTTCAAATTTGGATAGTGTTATGGTAGTAACAAAAATACCTTGGATTGATCGAGTTAATGTCCGAACCATCTTAGATCAGTGTAGAGACATCAGCATACCAAGGTAAAGAAACTTTCTATATGTCCTCTACTTGAAAGAAAAGTTGAAGTATGTCTCTAAGTTGATTTCTTTGACAGTAGCTCATCCAGCACTCAGGACTTCTAAACCACCTTAGATGAATAATCCTTTGGCACACTCAATGATTTTCCTCAAAGATAAGTGGTAATCCAGCTGTAATCCAGCCACTACCAAACTGTTCCCCACTCCATCTAAACTCATGGGAGCAGATAAGGCATTTCAATCATGCTAGTAATAATTTTTTCCTCTTAGAAAAGGCCTTAATCTTCGGATGGCATGATTAGCAATCGAAAATCAGCGAAACAACATAACACCCACAAAATATCTCTTCTACAAAAATCATAAACCTCGAGGACTCAGGTAAGCAAGAAATATTTCTCAAAGAATCCATTATTGCTTTTCTATTTTCGATTGACTTGAGCATCGAAGGATCCTCGTCAAAATCAAATCATCTGACATGGACTTTATTTTGTAGGTCACTCTAGCACTCCTATGCAAAACCGACTACACTCCTAACTGCTTCATCTAAGGTCCCTTTGATCGAGATGTTAACTTAGTAGTTTTTTAGATCGAAATTGCTTCCTTCAATATCCCTTCAATCGGGATATTAACTCAACAAGTTCCACAAGTCAAAATAGTTTTCCTCAAGATCCCTTTGATCAGGATATCAACTTAACAAAGTTTCGTAGGTTGGAACTAAGTAATATCAAAATTTCTAATGTCAGAATGCCTTGTAAAAGAATTTCTTGGATCGAGACTGATCTCTCCAAAATCCACATTCGCTTCGACAAATGAAGAATAAAGAATGATATTTATTTATTTATAGAAGAAAAGTTCTTACAAGAGTAATAATGCCAGTATTGTTTTTACAAGAAACAATGAAAAGAAAAAGAAAAAGGAAAGATTTTATACCAAAATTATAATAGATCCTACAGGATCGAGATTCCAATATGACGTTGTCTTCTTCACTCCAAGACTGCATCCTGAAGCAAAAATAGCATGGCCATGTGCCTGCTGAGATTAAAGAGAGTCACAAGCCCGTTGAGATCAAGGTGAATACACTGAGACCAAGATCGCATTTGCTTGGAGTCCAACTTCATGCAGCCTTGGACCAAGGTGCCCTATGCCGATGTAGATGTGCACTTGAAAAGCTTGGAGAGCGGTCTGTTTCCATCAAAGCATCACCTCGCTGACCCAGGACCGTGGTCTTCAAGAAGACCACAGTAGAGGGAGCCTTTGAGGCAAAAGATGCAATCTAGACCTTCGTCCTCGGTAGCAGCTTGACTCTCTCCTTCTCTTCTTTGAAAGTGGCGTACCATGCAAGCACCTAAGAAATAGTCACTGGATCCCTACCCTTATCAGACAAGAAAATAATGGCGGGGAATAGTGACAAAGCTCTCGGGGCTAAGGGAATAATCATCTTTGATGTGAGGAGTGAAATGACAAAGATCTCAAGATTGAGAACATGAACATTCTATAATTGGAACACCCATTACAACCATCTTTAAACTGGTCAAAGCCGATTGAGTCTTCTTCTCTTCTTCAAGTAGACAACTGTAGCCCTAGTAGAGGAACATGACTTCATCCTTCTCTAAGGGAGCGCACCACTCTACCATCATCCCATGGAATGTTCTAAATATCACTGATGGAAGAAAAAGTAGATAGAAGTCTCCCTTAAAAAAAAAAGTCCGCCATAATTACTCCAATCGAAACATGCCATGTGCAAGTCCAAGATTAAATGAATTCACCACCCTACAACTATACGCCAAAGTTTTACATGAGGGTTACGGTTATGTCGCTTCTTAAACTATGCGCATTTAATACCACACAGAAAAATGGGCACATCTCGTTGATTATGCACATGATTAACAAAAAGATCAATTTGTAAGCCTTCAAGTCTGAATCAACTTATCTGAGACTCCTCGGACCGAAGTCTTAACTCCTTAGATCAAAGTAAAATAAAAAAAATTTGAGTAAAAAAAAATATTAAAAATAAAAAAAATTTCATTTATATGAAATTTTCTTTACAACGACTCTAATAAGCCAAAACATACAAATGAAAAAGATAAAGAAAATTCAAAAGATATTTTTCGAGTCGATGGGAGCTCCAACCATGACGGTAGCAGGCGGTACTAGAACCTCATCCAAAATATCCAGATTCAATTTTGAATACCAAGCAGTCACTACATTTCGGACGAAGCATTTTTCCTCTTCATAGGTGTCGATTGCAAATTCTACCTTTTCACGTTTGAACTCTTTCAACATCCGAAAACTCTCGACAACCTTTGAAGTAGCAGTCTTAGTTCGCGCTTCTAGTTCACCTCGAAGCTTAGCTATTATCTCCTCTACAGCCTTCAGTATGGTTCTAGCCTATGTAGCCTCGGCTTGGAGTTCTCCACCTTCATAAATTGAGTTTTAAGCTCCTATATTTTCACTGCCTAAGCTTTTTGAATGTCTAATAGCCAAAAATTCTCTTCAGCAGCCTTCTTCAATGCTATTCGACACCCTCAGCTCTTCTTTCGATAGCATCGACTCTTATGGAGGCCTCCCCAGTCGCTTTTAATGTGTTATCCTTTGTGATTTTGAGCACTTCAATGTCAGTTTTGTACTTCATCGCTTCAGTCAAAAGCTCAACAGAACGCTTCATGAACCCATTCATATAATGGGTGAGCTATCAAAACATCTTGGATTACTCGAACATCTCAAAATGAAGAAATTAAAAGAAGCACAATGACATGCTCTCTAACTTAGCCAAATAAAGCAATCCAGAGCCTTTCACCTAATTACCTTGAGACGCTCAGTCAACAACTTGGTCACATCGGTCGAATAGAGAAAGTCAGAGAATGCCTTACATGTCAGATCATAATCTTCCAGGGTCGATGCCTCAAGCTTTAATCCAACTGGCGTAGTCTCGAAAGTTCTAGCAGCCTCGATCGGCTCCTCCTCTGCGAAGAGATCGGATATATCGAGAGCTAGTAAACTCAAAATAACTTTATTAAATAAGCATTCAGTCGGACTCTTCTGACCCTCCTTAGGAATCGGAGAGCCCAAGTTGTGGTGAACTTGCACAATCTTGAAATTATCAATGGCATGAGGATCAAGCTCTTCTGACTCAAAGATCGGCAGCATGGGAAGAAGCTCGACCTGGGCATAGGCAGATCTACCATCGGTTGGTTCTGCCTTTCTCTTTCAAAGCATCTTTGGATCTAATACTTTCAACAAGTTTGGATCTATGTAATCTGAAGTATCAATCAATTAGCATCAAATTTCAGAGCCTAAGTAAATACAATCATAAGGCAAGAAGCTAATATGCACCTTTAGAGCCAACTTGGCTGATGCCTATATTGAATAGGATCTATTTGGATAAGAGCTCTTTTAACTCTAACATCTCAAAGCCAGGCAAGATCTCCAAATCTTGCCTCAGGTGCTAGTCAAGTTGTAGATCCTTCAACATGGCCTCTTGGGGCTCGCCCCAATCCACAAAGCTCCATTCATTGCCTAAGGAGTGGGAGATAAATAAAAAATATCCTTTCCAACCATGAACAGTGAAAAGAGTGCCTTGAATTAGCGGAGGGGTGCTCTTCCTACTCCTAGAAGTCATGTACCACCATCCATGAGATCCAAGATGTCTCTTCAAGTAAAATAATAGTAGAAAAGTGTGATGCTAAGTTCAACCCTAGCCAGAACACATGTTGTGGTAAAATCACAAATATGCCGCTATGAGTTTGAAACTACCAAACACAACGACATCTCGAGAAAGCAAAAAAAGAATAATAAAGAAAGGATGAAGAGAAAATCTCAGCTCGGTCTAGAAACATTTCTCATAAAAATTGATCCGACCTGGGGGGGACTACAAGCATGTTCCTCTATCTTTAGAATTTTCAACTGAAATTTAGAAGGAATATAGAACTGACTGTGAATCAGCACTAAGTTTCTTTCCATCAATTCAGATTGAAAAGCCATCGGAGCAAAGTCAGAATCACCCGAGTGAGCCATTCCTCCAAAGGAGAAGAGTGAAAGGAGAAGCAGAAGAAAATAGACGAATGAAAAACTTGTGACAAAAAAAGATAACAGAGCCTAACCCTTTGTCTCATCTAAGACTTATATGCAAATCAAATCGGAAGGATTTTCAAATGATTCATCTTTTTAGAGCATTAAATGTGGAAAACATAAATTGATATGATGCGGACATGTAGCGATTATTATTTGGATGCAACCTCTGCTGTTGGTATGACAACCAAAGTAGACGACTATAATCATACTCTATATGCCACCTTCGAAGAGACGTGCAGAGACGTGTGACAATAATCACCACGCGAGAGGCAGTTTTGATTTTATCCCCTTTGAATCCCTTCGAATCCACTAATAAGTGCTTTGAAGACGACAAAATGTACCTCAGATCAAAATTCAAAATACAAGTTCGGAGTATAACAAGGAGGGAGAAGAAACAAGTCACTTTGGCAAAAATAATATTTTATTTATAAATCTTAAATGCCACATCGGCTTATAAGAAAAAAAGAGAAATACAGGTTTCAAAAATCTTTCAACGGTTAGCTTTAGAAGGGCCTTCTTTGATATTGACCTCTTCTGTTTGCGAAGTAGAGTCAATCCTGTTTGTTCTCATGAGGATATCGGATGAGCTCATGAATCTTTCGAGATGGTGATCTATCATGACTTTCAAACTCTTATCTGATGGATCTATCTGCAAAAACTCAGTGTCATCCATTGGAAGACGAACACGGGCCATTTTTTTGCACCTCTCAAAATCTGCAGAGAACTTCAATTTGCAAGCTTTGATCATAATGTCAGTCCCGCTCTTATATAATCAGTTGAGCTTTTCACTCACCTTTCGAAGCTCGACCTGGAATGCCGAGGGTTCTCGAATTATAAGCGCCCCTCTTATTGAAGGACTTTCAGCCCTCCGAGATGTCTCCTCCCCATGGCATGTTCTATCAGAGGTCTTGGGCCTTTTGTTCGGCCTCCTATCAGAATTTCTTGGAGAACGAACCTCGAACGTAGAGTTCCTTCTCCCTTCAAGTGTCCTCCTCGAATGGTCTATATCTTCACGAGCCTGACAACAATCTCGCTCAGCTTCTGACCTCCATCTTTCAAGGGCTTTAATCCTTCTATGAACCCTCTTCAACTTGTCATTTCGACGATCAATCATCTCATGAGCTTCAAAAGCATTTTCTTAGAATAGTCAATCTCCTTGGTCAGCTCAGTTTTAGCAGCTTTTTCTTGCTCCAGATAATACCTCAACCTATCAATCTCCTCCCTCGTCTCAGCAAGCTCCAAAGATGAAACTCCAGAGGTAACCCTAGCAAAATTGGCTAGATAATGACCAACCAAAGCCAAAGACCTGAAAGCATCCGCCATCCGACAATGAGCACCTTCTCCCTCCAAAGCCCATTTCTCCTCAAGCAAGAGGTGGCCCTCCAAAAGCTCAGCTATAGCTCTAAAGGTCTCTACGACAGAGGAAGGAGGGGTCGGCCGTGATGCCTCCACCCGAGTTTCAATCAGAGGTAGACTGGGAATAGACACTGTTTGCTCCAGTAGATCCTCAGCTTTGATTGTCCTAGCTAGTTTAGGAGGATTAACCATCTCCACAACCCCTGCCGCTCTTGTGAGAAGATCCTTAGTAGGAGCCCCTTCTACCAGATGCTCCTCTATAACAACCCTCATTAGAGAAACTGGCGAAGTTAGCCCCGCAACAGCTTCTGTCATCGAATCCCCCGGTACGATCGTGACTTTAGTCATCAGAGCCACCATTTCAACCATGGCCTTTGTCCCTGAATCCACTAGCTCGCCGATCGATGAAGGATTTTTGTTCTCTATACTTGCTGGAATTTGAGGAGGTACGGTCGGCAGAACAACATTCGAAGCCCTAATGGTATTTTCCTTAGGAATCAGAGAGTGAGCAAGCGAGGCCCTAGCCTGCTTCCTTTAGGTTGAGAACACTTGCAGTATTCTTGCCAACATGGGAACCATTTGGCTCTTAAATCTCGTAAAGAAAATTTCGAGTGGGGAAGACGGTAAATGTTGCTATCGCAATCGTCCCTCTCTCACTCACCTCCCAAGCAGATTTAAAAGAGAAGATGAAGGCCAAAAGATATCCTTTAAATTATTTTCTTGAAGGAACCAACATTCGAGTGGTTCCCTTAATCAAGATCATTTTTGGTAGCCCACGTCGCATGCTGACATCATCAGCTATTAATGACAAAAGTGTGATCATGTTGTAAAAGAATATGATACTCAATCCGAGGAATTACTTAAAGAATAGTTCTTTTGCTTGATTCTCAGACTCAGTACTAGGAGATAGTATTATAGTAGTAACGAAAATACCTCAGATCGATCAAGTTAATGTCCGAACCATCTCATATCAGCATAGAGACATCAGCATACCAAGGTAAAGAGGCTCTCTATATGTCTCTCGATCCATAAAAGCCAAAGCATGCCTCTGAGCTAACTTCTTCGATAATAGCTCATCCAGCACTCAGGACTTCTAAACCACTTTAGATAAATAATCCTTTGGCGCAATCAATAGTTTTCCTTAAAGATAAGCGGTAAATCAACTGTAATCCAACCATGACCAAACTATTTTCCACTCCACCTAAACATGTGAGAGCAGATAAGGCATTTCGATCATGCCAGTAATAACTTCTCCTATGAAAAAATGGCCTTAATCTCCGGATGACGTGATTAGCGGCCCAAAATCAGCGGAACAACGTAACGCCTGTAAAATATTTCTCCTACAAATACCACCAACCTCGAGGATCCAAGTAAGCAAGAAATTCTTCTCAGAGAATCCGTTGTTGTTTTTTTGCTCTCTGCTGATTTGAATATCAGAGGATCCTCATCGGAGTCAAATTCTCTAACTTGGACTTTATTTTCTAGGTTACTCCAGCATCCCTGCACGAAATCGACCGCTACACTCCCGAAGCATGCAATTTTAAGCGATAACAAATAGAAAATAGCACTATCCATATCCTATCCATACTCGTACTATAGTTTTTGGATTTTTTCCAAACTCGAATCCAAATCTGGTCAAACCTTATTTTTCTGGTTTGATTGGATTTAGGTAGGGGTCGGATTGATTTTGCCATCTCTGTAAGCATCGAAGGATCCTCATCAAAGTACAATCCACTGATTCAAACTTATTTTGTAGGTCACTCTATTCGGACTTATTTTGTAGATCACTCCAGCACCCCTATGCAAGACTGGCCGCTTGACTTCCAATGTAAATAAGAACAAGCAACAACAAAATCAAACTGAAGAAACTAATTATATTTAATCAAATATTTAGTTCTAAAAACCTCTTAAAATGAAATGTTAATTTGATTTAAAAAATTATTTAAAATTGAACCGATCAAATCGTTTTCATCCCTAACTCGAATAGAAGCTAGAATAAGACTTGTTTCTATTCTTTCTTTATTTTGCTCACATTGACAAGACAATCTCACAAATAACCCTCATCTTGGAGTTATTCCTGTAGTATTTGGATACCTTATTCTAGATGTAATAAGAGCTTATTCCATCTTATTCTTGCAAAATAGATAAAAATGTGATAGTGGAATCAGGATGGTTTAGTAATTCCGATCAACCATCTCTTATTTCTGTCTACTCTTTAGCTATTCCATGATGGATCATATAATAGCTTATTCTAAATTTTTAATAAATTTTAATTTTAAAATTAAAAATAATATTATATTTATTAAATTATATTAATTATTTATTTTAAATGAAAGATGTAAATTTTCAATCGAACAGAAAACTAGAATAATAAAAAAACTAGCCGAGAGAAACAAGTAATTTCAGCCCGGGAAAGCGGAAATTACCATTCTGCGAGGAACAGCCAATCTGCTCCAGCCGGTCCCGGCCCTATTCGCCTGGAACGAACCGTATTTTAGGGCTTCGGCGCGGTACGATCGCTTGCCTTCCAATGCTGCTGCCCGATCTCTCCTCCTCCCTCCGCCGAAACGGCGCCAATGGCCTCGTCGCCTTCTTCCGTGGCCGGCGCCGCCGCCTCCTCGGAGACATCCTCTGCCTTTTCTCCTCAACCGGCGCCGCCGCGACCCCGAAACCGCATTTCATGGTCGACTACCTCGTCGACTCGTGTGGGTTCTCGCCGGAGAAGGCCGTCAGAGACTTGAAGCACGTCCGCTCCATCGAATCCCCCCAACAGCCCAACTCCGTGTTGGATTTCTTCAAAAGACACGGTTTTGATGACCCCCAGATCAAAAAGCTTGTATCTTGGCATCCCAGATGGCTCTCCCTCGACGTGGAGAAGAGCCTGGCCCCAAAGTTCCGAGCTTTACGGGATCTCGGCTTCTCCCAGTCCGACATTATCCACATCACGATCTCAAACGCCCCCATCCTCAATCTCAGGCTCCACACCACCCTCCTCCCCAAGATCGAGCTGTGGAGGAGTCTTCTCGGATCGAATAACGTCCTGATGAAATTCCTGAAGAGGAGACTGCGGCTTCTTTCTTGCAGCATTGACAAGTGTGTCCTTCCCAACCTATCAGTCTTGCGGGACTGCGGTATTCCAGAGAGCAGGATCTCTATCATCTTGAAGCAGCATCCAGAGATCGTCGTGCAGAGGCCGGCTTCGCTCCACGCTTTGATTGATCGCACCGAGGGGCTGGGGATACCCCGCCACTCGGGCATGTTTGGCTGGGCCCTTCGCGCCCTCTACAGAGTGAACGAAGCCAACTTCATGGCGAAGATGGAGTACATGAGAAGCTTGGGCTGGTCAGAGTCAGAGTTCCTCTCTGCTTTCCGTACGACACCCTCAATCTTAGGCGCTTCCAAGAAGGCGCTGCAGAAAAAGATGGAGTTTTGGGTGAAGGAAGTTGGTTTCCACCCCTCCTACCTCGCGCACCGTCCAGTGCTCCTGATGTGTAGTTTAGAGAACAGGTTGATCCCTCGGTATCGTGCCATGGAGATTCTGAAATCAAAAGGATTATGCGGTGATGATTGCAGTCTGTATACCATTATGTGTCTCTCCGAGGAGAATTTTCTAAAGAACTTCATTCTCCGCCACAAGGATGAAGTCCCTGAACTTTGTGAAATGTATGCTTCTTGCTGCAATAGAAGCGGAACCCGCTAAGCCGTGCAATTTCACAGACTCAGGTATAGCTTTTACTCCTTTCACAGTTTGATGATCAGTGATTCTTTCTGCGACATTTTTGAGAGAAGTGGTTTAACGTCAATATTAGCAAGTGAGTCTATGTTTGTGTGGTTAGTTTATCCAGTTAATGAATATGTTCTAGTGAATCCCAGTTTTGGTTTTTGCTGAACCAATGGTTTCAAGTGTTGGCCCGTGATGTTCATGCTGCCTCGCACATACATTGCTAGACCAGTACCAGCACCCAAGACTGGGTTGTGATGGCATTTGTTTAAGTCCTTTTCTTATTTATTATAATTAAGAAAGGCTCACTTACATGTATCAGCATGGCAGGAAATATCCACTGCTAGGAATAACTCATGCTGATGGCACTTAAATCTTTGCACTTAGGAGTAATCATAGACTAATGAGTATTGCATAGCCCAATGACATGTTAAAGAGTTTCAGCTATATCAGAAATTAAGTGCTTCTGGGAGTGACTAAGTCATTACTGCACATTCAATGAAGAAATACCTGAAATTATTGATTTCTAGTGACTTTCTTGATTGATAATCTAGCTTTTCTTTTGTCACCAAAGGCCTGCAGCAGTCATTTTGTTTTTTCAACTTAGCACTCCTCTAAAGGTCCAATACAGGTAGATGACCTGAATTTAATTATACATCACAGACTGATGTTTAAATCCTCCGTAATAACAGTAACAACAAGTTATACCATTTTAAAGAAAAGAGTAATGTTGAAAAATTATATGCATTACTCCTTCCAAGCCACAAGAAATTCTTTTATGAATTTGCATCTTTTTAATCGGGTTGACCTGTCCAAATAGTTACCCACTTACCCTTATGCCTTCATAGATTTTTGACTAGTGATTTGATGTGGTGGAAGTCACATGAAGACTATTTCCTTAAATATATGAATTGTTCTTTTCCGATATTTGAAACATGATAACAAGGTTTTAAATATCGGTACCAAACCTTGTGCCATTTTTCCATCGGAATGTCATCCACTAATACACAATGTTGTTAAGATTGAGATTGAATCATAAATTGCAGAGGGGGATGGATTGGATCATCGATTATAGATTTTTTTTTCTGATTTCTTTTAGAAATTCCTAAATATTAAAATAAATGAAAAAAAATTGGAATATGAGTTAACTAACGTGGGAATGAAAAATAATTAGCATACAGAACAAGCATAGTTTTCACCAATTTAGGCCCATATGTAGTATTTCTTACTGAACAAATGTTCTATGGTTATTCAAAATATTTGTATACTATCTATTAATTTAATCATCCTTTTATGTAGAATGCTTTAGAATAAACAAGGATAGTGTTAGTATAAATATTAAAATAATATTAATATATTATAAATATTATAATATTTATATTAATATAAATATTAGCATAGTATTAATATAGTATTATATTATTATTTATAAGGACAATATTAGAAGGATATTTTTGGAAAGAAAAAGGACCACCAATTCCTATTCCGTTGGAAGTTCCAAAACCCTCTTCATCCAGGGGTTTACACTTCCTATGAAATGTGAGAAGTGTCTTCCCACGGAAAGAGCTTTTTATATTCTCTCTTCTCTTAATACTTTAACCAAATAAGGGGACTCTCCTCCACTTCGTAGGAATTGCCACTTTCCTCTACTTCCTGCAAACCAAACGGGTCCTTAGGTGATGATACTTCGATTGCATTTTTAATTGGGCAATTATCTACTCTAATAATATAGGTTCACATGTTGATATATATGTATATAAATGGACGTACATATGCTATCCTTTTGTTGGTAAGATTCAACTCTGGTTGGTGGCCATGGGTTCACATCAAGCAACTTTAGAATTCATGGAAGTAAAAGTGAAATTGAAGGGAGGTTAACCTCTGTCTTTGATTTAGCGAATCCATATTATTATTATCACATTATATGATAATAATAATAAAATAATATTTTAAAATATAAAAATATTTAAGTTATAAATATAATATAATCTATGATAATATTATTGTATTATAATAATATAATATAATATAATTATATTATAATAGTATAATATAATATTATAATTATAATGAAATATATAATGTTATATAATATAATGGATTATAATTTAATCTAATAATAAGTTATAATATAACATATTATATTATATTATTAGTTATTGTTATATCAAATTATATTTTTATAATATAATAATACTATAATAGATTATGTTATATATTTATAATATATCATAATATTAACTTATTATTATATTATATTATATTATATTTATAGTATAATGATATAATATGATATGATATAAGATGCAATTATGAGATTTATTAGTGGACATTTTGGTCATTAAAAAAATTTCATTTAAATCAAAACAGCTTCCTAACATTAGCCAGAAAGCACTTTTGGAGAAAGCTTCAAAATGGAGCTTTTCCCAAGTAGATCTTTTCAGCTTTTTGGCAAAATCAAAATAGCTTTCTGATTTTTTATCAAACATCATTGTACCATCCAAAAGTACTTTTGGAGGGCTAGAAAGTGGTTTCTGGCATTCTAAAAGCTTAGCCAAATAGGGCCTAAGTAAATAGATAGAGAGGAGAATAATTGTATCTAAGATTTCCAAAGCTATATAGTCTCTAAACCAAGCAATCATCTTTTTCTAGAATTCTGATTTTTGAATTTAAAAATATCTCTTTTTTTTATTTAGTGGCATGGACAAAAGGATTAGGATTAGAAAGAGTCCATTCAATTTGAAATTTTAAAATATAAATTTAATTTCACTAAGATTATAAAAAAGAAAAATGGAGCTGTAAGGTTCACTAGAGAGAAAAGAGATAGGTATAGAGATATAGATAAAGGAAGGCACGATGTAGGTGAGTTATATATTTGACATTTTATTCATATTCTTCTAACGATATTCATAAAATGAAGGATATTCTATTTTAAAAAACTTAATAAATAGCGGCAAAAATAAAACATTCCTCTTGTTTAATATATATAGTACATATCTATATATAGCATTAGTCCTTGACCAGTTGCTCATTAGATTGATTTTTATGCATTTGCAACTTAAATTTTAATCTAGTCAAATGATCCCCATGATATTAGTTAAAATATGATAGAGTTATTCAGATGAGTTAGATTCAGTTAGAGTTATAGCTCAAATTCATAATGAGCTAGGGTTACAGAATCAAAGGTGGATCATGTGATAATCATTATCTGTTTTTTCTTTTCCCTTTTTTTTTAAAAGTTTCAGAGAGAGAGAAGAAAAACTTGATATTCGAGAAAAGTAACTTGATATTCGGAAAAAGATGGAAAAGGATTGCACAGTCAGGAATGCAGGCTAAGTAGCATTGTGTATATATCGGAGAAGAGGTTTCTGGAGAAATTCATTCTCTGCCACAAAGATAAAGTGCCTGAACTGCATGAAATGTTTAATGCTGACTGCAAGGGAGGTACCCCCTAATTCTGGATCCTCAAGATGGAATGAGAAGGGCCTTTTTGATTGCTTGTTCCTTTATTTTCATAGCCTCACATGTGACCGCGGTATTATTTTCATAGACTCTGGTATGACTGTGGCTCTTCTTGAGCAATTCGATGAGCAATGGTTCTAAACCTTGTCTGCAAACTTGAAAGCAATATTCATGTTGTTGACTGTATTGCTGTATTTATGGATACTTTGATCTATTTTTGTTCCAAATTATCATTCATTATAAATAAGAAAATGCAAGAACTTTGCTTAAGTTGATGAGCAACTGGATTTAGATGCTAGACATGCTCCTCTTCTAGGTTTGCCAGATCAAACCGGGTTCACTGTTGAATGCTTTATGTCCAAACTCTGAATGGGTCCATGTTAAGCAAATAACTAAAACTTCATGCTGTTGTCTAACCTAAAATTTGTCGATACCAAATTCTTTTTTACTACGCCTAATGATTTTGATTAGAATTAAATCCTCCTCGAACACTTTCAAGGGTTATACTTTCCGAAAGAAACAAACGAATATTGAAAAATTAATTTAAAATTTCTTTGGAGTCACACAACATCTTTTACCGAAAACACAAATTTATCATTTGCTAAATGTTCAAACTTACATGTTCATAGTTTTTGACTATGTTTGATTTCTCAGAATCTTATATATTAACTAAAAGATGAAGCACATGGAACTCAGAGTAATGAGTAATATCATTTGGAAATGCATTACACTATTAGTACGTTGAGTGTATGTTTGGCTGTTGAAATTCTTCAAGAAAAACATGTGGCTTCTCGGGTACAGTGTTAAGGAGATGATCCTTCCTATCCTGTCTCTGTTGCGGGTCGGCAGCATTATGGATGAGAGGCTTGCTATGGTTGTGACGAAGTGCCCGATGTTCATTACCCCAGAGGTTGAAATTGCTCCGAGCTTTGGTTGACCGTGTCAACGAGCTGGAGATATCCCACAGCTCAGGCTTGTTCCTCTGGCCCTTCAGATCCTCCACATGTTGAGCAGAGCAAGCTTCAAGGCTAAGATGGAGCTGATGAGGAGCTTCGCATGGTCAGAGTCAGAGTTCCTTACTGCATTCCATAAGGTGCCTGCCTTCCTATTTATTTCTGAGAAGGTGATGCAGAGAGATGGAATTTTTGGTGGAGGAAGCTGTGTAAGAGCCCTCCTATCTTGGCCTCAACCTGGTGCTCCTAATGTATAGCATGGAGAAGAGGTTGATTCCTTGGTTTCCTTCGACAGAGATTCTGAAGTCAACAAGGTTGCCATGCAGAAAAACAAGCTGTATATCATAATATGTTTATTAGAAGAGTATTTATCGAGAAATATGTTCTCTGCCACAAAGAGGCAAAGAGGAAGGGCCTGAACTGCATAAATTATACAGTGCTGGCTTTAAGCAAGGAACACCTTTATTTTGAATTCTAGAGATAGAATGAGAATAGCTTGCTGGTCTGCTTATTCATTTTCTTAAACTAAGGAATTACTGTCATACTTGAACAATTAAATAAGCAATGATTCTCCAACTGTTCTGGTAGAGCTGATTTAGTTTTCCTTTAAGCAACTATGTTTTTCTGGGTTATTGATATTTTGAAGCATTACTATATATTTGATTAAGAAAGAGAAAGTTGTTTAACTGCTTTAGAAACTCATTGGAGATATGCTACATACTCTGCTTCTAAATTTTGTTGATCCTTTGCAAATAATTGACTGATAAGCATTGCAGGATCCAATGTAATGCCACAGAGTTTTAACTGTCTGAGATGAAGTGCTGGTTATACTTATAACTATAAATTCTCTTCAACAACTTCAAAGAGGCCGATCTAAATTTGCCGGAAATAGTCACTTTAATTCCTGCCACTTTTGTGTAACTATACAATGCCTTTACAAGAAAAGTTGTTCCCTTGGCATCTTGTTGTGTGCATCTTGAAGTCGAGAAAGTAGCATGGTCGAGTGTTTAAGGTGTCCAGCATAGTTTGCCTTTTGGAGGATTTTGATTTTAGCTTTGACAGAGTGCTTATTTGTACAGTTTGCTTATTCCTCTGAATTTGGTTCTTGATACAAGAAATTAAAGAGGTTGCTTTATCTTTATCTAATGAACTGGGGTATTGTAATCTACTCCTTGAACACTTAGATGAGCAATTCTTTTAACTTGATTTAGTAACGTTGCATGTTCCATCATTGTGTCAGAGATTGTCTTGTAGATGATTGATGCAATTGGTCAGAGAGTTATTAGATACTTGGACAAGAAAGTGTGAAATACTTGTTTACTGTAATTTATTATAGATGTTTATGCTAAGTTCCATCCTTATTTGATAGAGAGACCCACCCACATTATAAATATCCAAGTCCAAGTAGTTGGGGATGCACAACCTAAAACTCAATCCTGGAATCTCTGGTTGCCAAAATAGGAGCATGAACACTGGGGCAAACCCCTAATTTAAGCTCCATCAGAATTTACTTTTGAATTTTACGCTTACAAAATTCAGATATTCGAATTATATATCATACAAGTAGTCGAGCAGGTTTATCATCTAGTCATCTTTTCCCCACCATCTCATGTATGTTCCTAACTTATGTTGATTGAAGACAGCCTTGAGAAATATAAATGGCCATATCTTATTCCTATGACATGGTTTCTGGCTGGGGACCATCCATACTGGTTGGACTCGGTGGTTAAATAGTTCAGTTCTTCAAAGTTGCTCGGTTGACCAACTGGAAACCCTTCCTTAACAGAAGGATTTTCCTAATCATCAATTGGCATCGATTTTATGTTTCGGCGTGGTGTTGCAATTTGTGGATCTTCTCTTTTTCCTAATATCACATTATTTCATGCCAGCGTTATAATTCATGTTGTATTCATCTTATGCTTATGTGCCACCAACATAAACTTCTGAGAGAACCATTTATTTTATAATTAATTGCATGTGTCATTGTATTTTTCCTGTGCTTGGTAGCAACCTTTCTACATTGACCTGAAATTTCTTAATGTAGACTGTTTTATTTTCTTCTCTTCTTGTCACTAAGAATTGGATGCTATTCTGTTCTGTGTTTAGCTTGAAAAAGCTCATGATCTTGGCAGAAAACAACTCTAGATTTGAAAGAATCTGAAATGGCCATAGCATATTTCTTAACTTGATGGTATAAATCTTATCAGTTATTATTATGTGATGGCGGGAGTACTTCCTCAATATGCTTGATTATTTCATTGCCTTGTGCTACACATACACTTGTAAAATTTTCAAAAGTATAGACATAATGAGAAAAATGTTGTGTTTTGGCTGGGTCATTGAGTTGCCATGAGGCAGTACATGGACACAATTTTGGTTCGCTACTACAGATTTAATAAATTCCTTCTTTCCTGAATTTTCATGATATCGTTCGCGAAACAATTCTACTGCAACCAAGCTGACCATATTTGTGTAGTACTGGTGGTTGATTTAACATTGATGTGGAAGGATCCAGTGCACAGAACAAACGTATCTAGTTATTTCTTCCATGTCCTGTAAAATTCTTTCATGAGAATCTCCCTTTAGTAGCATATTCCAAGTACTTACATACACCCCTCTTAGAAGCTGGAATGAAGTTTAGTTGTTGAGGAAAAAATATATAGCAACCGTGTTCAAGATTTTTAGATTGTTTTCTCATTCCTACATCTAAATAGTGGTGGCATTTAAAGACAGAAGCACTTTTATCATGACGAGGTCACACTGAATGGAACCATGGAAAAGTTACTTAAGGTGAAACGACAATGGATGCAACAAAGAAAATACAAATCAGTGATTACCCAACATTGTGCTTGTTTGTTTTGTGCTCGAGATTTTCTGGTGCAAAGAAGTCATGACAATGTGGCCCGTGAGTCCACCTCAATATATGATTGCAGACTCTCTTTTTCTTTTTTTCCAAATACTGTATGATATCTCTATTGATCTATTATGCTGCTATTATCTCCATTTGCCAAGTCTGGCAGTTCCATTGTATTCTAGAACTTCAGTCAGTCTCCCTCTCCCTCTCCCCCTTCCCCTACATTTATTTTTGTGGTGCAAGATATGAACTTGGAGGTGCTGCGAGCTTTCTTATATATGCTGCTCGCGATTTGGTTGTTTATTGATGGTCGAAATATTGCATTACCCATGTATGGATTGCATTCTTCTTGTGAATTTGAGGAAACAGCACTGTACTTTATAAGCTATCCGATTTCTCATGCTGTTCGCTGATAATTTTGATATTTGCTTATCTTGAAGTGTTTAAACAAGATATTTATGAATTATTTCTGTAGGTTGCTGGCTGGTCATTGCAAAAATTTATTATCATTTCATGAAACAAGGGAAATCTAATGAAGTAGGTAACCAGAACAGGATTTTTTTTTCATTGTGTTTTTTGGTCAATGTTTGGTGACACATCCTGGATTGTTATATAACTGTAGTCATTTAATAGATACTGTTCTTAAACAAGCTGAGAATCTTACCGCTGGTAGCTGGTAGCTGTTCTATAAAATTCTTCGTTTCAATTGCCAAAATCAAATGCTTGATAAAATTTGACCATATCTGATGCCAGCATAAGACAATTTGTTGGTCGGTAATTAGGAACAGCTGCATCTTCTTGCTAAATTGGAATACATGGTCTTGATCTGTACGCTATAATAAGAACCGTTGCTTGTATAACTCACAAATTCATTGTCTCTTGGACTTGGTTTATTTCTTCCCTCTTGCCGATCAATCGTTAAGGGGGTGCTTGGTTGGAGGGAATTGAGTTCTGGAATAGAAATCGGAATGGATAACTCTCATTCCAACCATTTAGTTTGAGGGAGTTTCATTCTGATTCGGATTGAAATGGTCCAATCTATTTAAAACTCAATCCTCATTTTTTTTTAAGTATTTAAATTTGCATTCCGATTTCGATTCGGATCATGAACCAAATGCTTAAAGAGATTTGGTCATTCCAATCCATTTCGATTTCGATTCCGATCGTGAACTAAGCACCTCCTAAGTAGAAAGACTAATTCAGGGGATGCTTGGCTCGCGATCGAAATCGGAATGGATTAGAATCGGAATAGAAATAATTTAATTCTTTGAAGTGATTGGTTCGTGATCGAAATCGGAATCGAAATCATAATCAAAATAAAAATTTGAATCTATAAGAAAGAGTGGGAATTGAGTTTTAGATAGATTAGGTTATTTTCATTCCATTCTGGAATCGGAATGAAACTCCTTCCAATCAAGTAGTTAGAATGGGAGTCATCTATTTTCATTTCGATTCTGAATCCCTACTCTTCCCAACCAAGTACCCTTGTTTGTTTGTTGCGATTGCCCTAGTCCAAGATAGGGATTGGAATATGCCATGACAAAAGTTGGCACGGTTTCTCCATCGCTCTCGATCGGCTTTTGATGGAGCTTTACCATATTTTGTCCCCCTTCTTTTGAGAGAATGAGAGGCCGCCCTATTTTTTTATGAGCACTAAAATTTAGCTGAAAAACTTATCCTTTTTTTTTTTTTTTTTTTTTTTTTTTGTGGAACAATCGAGGGCTGGGCCTCCAATAGAACCAAAACAAACCACATATGGAAAAAGGAGATCCCAACCATGTCGGCCATAACTGCCATGAGGGAAAGAAGAGGGAGCGAGGAAGAAGATAAGATGATCTCGTTGGAATCTAAAGAGGCAAGATGGTCAGCTGGTTGATTAACTTCCCTGTAGCTATGTGAAATCTTCAACTTTTCAACTACAACAATACAATGGCGCATATCCTCTAACAGAGGATGGATGAGAGTGGTGGAGTTCACCGGTGCACCAGATATACAATATGTATGAATCCATTTGACTACCATGAGAGAATCTCTTTCAAGCCAAATCCGATTGAAACCAAGCTAATAAACCACTGTGTTCAGTGCCTTCTATGCAGTTTCTAATTCTACTTCTGGGATAAAGGATGATCTCTGATTAAAAAATCTAATCGGGCTCTTCCCTTCAACCACAATACATCAAAGTTAACCTTGACTTGATCACAGGAATAGACCAATCAAGAGAAGGATTGCTGTCACCAAGCCACCGATAATCCAGTTATGTGGATCTTCTGTCAAAGCCATCAAAGAAGAAGCCCGATCATAGTTTTGGACATACAAAGAGCAGAGAAATAGATGCGGCTACTTATATGCTGTGTATTTTGGAAGATAAAAGCATTTTTAGCCTGTCAAATATACCAAGAAATATAACAAATGATTATCTTCTGGGCATCGCTTATTGAAGATTTCATACCAAAATATTATGATAAGAAGGAAGAAGAAATAAAAGAATATAATCAAGTATGTGGATTAGACCAAAGTCTACCTCCACGAGGCATGCAAATGGTGCGGATACCAGAGCCATCAAAAGTCAGCAACATAATTTAGAATTAATTTGGATTGAAGAAGCCATATCAGAATAACTCTACTTCAGTTATTTTATTCTAGTTCTTTTGATTTAGTCAATTAGTTCTTTTGATGCATTTAGTTTTGGATTCATAGGATCATACTTGGATTTATTTTGGATTGAGCCTTATTTGAAAAGAGACCATCATAAAGAAGCAAGCTTAGTCCACGTCATCTTTGGAGCCACCATCCTCCACACGTCCAGCGAGGAAATACATATGCCAGCATATGCCATGCACAAGAATCCTTATGCCAAGTTGTACCAGGCATCAAGCACCCACATGGAGTTTCTTTTCTTTCCTAGAATTTTTTAAGAGTTCTTAAATTCTTACTTATTTTGTTAAAATACTGATTTCTTCCCTATGGTTCCATAAAAGATAGATATGATATATTATTGTATTTGGAAACTATACATAATGTTTTACTTTTTTATTGGAATGGTTGATTTTTTTTTTGTAAAGAAAATAGGATTCCTAAAGAAATAGAACCCCTAGGGTCCTATATAAATTCATGTATCTTTCATGAATGAAACAATGAATGAATGAATCAGTTTATAATTTCCATAAATACTGGTATTGGTCGCACTGAGAGGGAGAGAGTGTGAGACCCAAAATTGCTCCACGAGGGGAGGGTGTGAGGCCCACCTTTTTTTATCTCTTTAACCTTCATTTTCTTGAGATTCAGTGTTCCTACGATTCCGATTCATCTTCACCATCTACCTACATAAGTCTATTTTGCCAAAAGAAAATCTATCTCCTCCAAGATTTTCATCTATCATGTAGAGAGAGAAAGAGTGATCTATTATTCTACAGATCAAACGTTGACAAGGACCTTCGTTCCTTCTCAACTGATCTTTGATTTTTACTTATTTTTTTTAGATCCGATGTTGGTAAAGATCCAGTTCTTTATTGATAGATCTGCTTGGTTAAAAGATTAAGAATCCTAATCAAGGTAGTTTCTTAACTACCACGATCCAGATTCTTCTAATCTTTTTTTTAGATTTTCTTACGGGCTTAATTTTTTGCTATCCTTCATTCCATTTATATTTTTTTTTTGTAATTATTCATGAGCATGTTTAATTTCTGCCATCTGTCTATTTACTTTATTATTGCTAGTTATTTACTGATCTCTAAAATGGATATTCATTCAGCATCATTTAGATTGATCGTGCTTTGGTCTCATGTCAATCAGTCACGCCTCCTGAGCAGAGTATAGGCAACTATACTATCTATCCTGAAAATAATGTGTCACAGTCAGACGTAATTTATTATTGACGAATGGAAGGAAGCTTGATCTTTTTTTTTTAGGCTGTCCCACATCAGCAAAGCTTTACTATGAGAAAAAAATAAATACAAGATGAGAGTATCCACTCTCAACACTCATATATAATCCTCTTAGTAAGAAGCTACCTTTACAAAGCTCTCTCTTGGAGACCTCTTGAAATGATTGTAGTCCACTATCTAGCTCTCTGCCTGAAGCTCCCTACTCCTACTATCCGCTGGCATCCTCTGAACTGATGTTGCAGCTCTCTATTGATCCATACAGCTACCAGGAAATCTCTGCTCTCGGCCTTCTGCGACCTGCTAAAACCCATAGCCTAACAGGCCATTTAAAAGCTCGAAACCTAATCCAAATCGAAATATAGTCTCCAATTACAACTCCAAGAAGCCCTTGACCCTTGGATTATCACCACAAGCAACGCTAGTCATTGGATCATATAAAACCTCCTATGGACCGCACGTGAACCTCCCTTGGTATGAACCAAAACTAACCGCCACTCGCCATGCATGCATGCCCAACCATTTTTGCACATACTGACTACTTATTGTTATAATATCAAATAAAGATTAAATCTAATTTTATTATTAAGTAGGACAGTTGGTGAGTCGGATGTCGATTTTCTTGAGGATTGAAGGCTAAATTACCTTCAATTTATTAAAAAAATAAAATTTTAATTTAATTATTAAATAAAAATTTAAATAAATAGATCAAAGAGGATTAATTTAGATTTTAGCAAATTAAAATTAAAGACAACAAATACTCAATTAATTAGGATTTTAGAATTGATGAAAAGTATTCTAGAATTTTGAATCCATCTCTAACAAGATGGTGATAATTTTTTTGATGCAAAAATTGATATTTTTAAGAATTTAGTTATGATTATAATTATTTTCTTAGAGCATGAATTATATCTCTTGATCATGATCCATCTTCATGAAATCATAAATTATTCAATACCTTAATTCTTAAAAATTAAGAATATGATTTTAATAATTTTTTTTAAAATAAATTATTAAATTGAGTATGGACTGTATTTGTCAATCACAATCCATCTCTATGAATATAATTTATTTAGATTGATAATAAGTATGTTATAGAGTCAAGATCTCACGCATAAAAAAAAAAATTATTAAAAACTAGGCAGAAAAATATGTTTGCATAAAAAAAATTATAAAAATAAAAAAAATACAACTCTTGTTCGAAGACTTCATCTACTCTCTTAGAATTTAGCTCTACATGGTAGATGATCTGCTCGCTTCTAGCATCTTCAGAGCCCCTTGGATGAGAGATGGAAGAAGAAAGGAAGAAGAAAGAAGGAAGAGAGGAAGAGGAGAAGAGAGAAAAAGAGAGAAGAGAAGCTCTTTTTTCTCTATTTTTAGCTTACAAGACTTGTTCTGAGGCTATGGGAGTAAGAGTACTTAAATAAAGGAGGAAACAAGATCTTCACAGTAATTTTCGAAGTCAAAATTCGAGTCTGGATCGATTTTAAACATTCTGAAGCTTTCTGACCGTCAGATCTTGATCAAACAGTCCAAAATCAACTCAAAAACCATCAAGATTAGCCACTTAAATCCCTGACCAGGCCTCCGGATTAATTCTGACCATCGGATCACCGCCTGAATGAATTTTCGTCATTTGATCATGCCAAATCTCCTTTGAAAATCTTAATCAGGTCGGAATAAATATCAGCTATTGGATCTCCATCGGCATCAATGTCCATCATTCGATCATGCAAAACTGTAGCTATAGGCCGGCCACATCGAAGACCGCAGCCAATTAGAAGCTGACGTGCCAAATAAAATGACCAAAATGCCCTTGTACGCCATGATAAAAATTCTATGAACCTCTTAGCAGTCTAGGTTCGCCACATTGTTAGGGCCATGTTGCCTAGCATTTTGCCTGGCAATGGCCTCTGACACAGTCTGTACATATCTTGTAACTAGACAACATGGGCAGCCGTCGCATGGCCATTTTTACATTATTTTGAGATAGTTTTGGGGATTTTTCCTTATGCCGGGTTGCCAAGAAAATGCAATGCCGCTCGGTACTTTGGAACCCCCCGGGTGGGATTTGGGTGGATGCTCCACTTGTATAGTGTTGGGAGGGTGGGCGAGAATAATCCAGTGGGCCGGTTTCCTTACGGATTCTTGCGGTGTCCATTGTTGCCTCCCCTGCCTCCTGAGCCCCTTAGGTGTAGTCTGAGCAACGGTTGTTTAGGCTTGTAATCTTTCATTCTCCTTAATGAAAATACTATTTTTACAGTGCCACATCTGAGTGTGTTGCTGTGCCCTTTCTTGTCTCTTTTGTGTGTGTTTTATCGTGGTGCATGTTGGCTGGCTCCTTTGTGCAGTGTGACATTGGTGCGCCGCACGGAATTTGACCTACCAATAGGTTGAGTCCGTGACAAAGTGGTATCAGAGCAGATACGATCGAGGACACTGGTGCAACATGGATGCGATGCAAAAATGGAGGAGAGTCGAGTGGGATGATGCAAGAGGAGGCAATGGTTGCCGCCTCAGCCCCAGTGGAGGTACAAGCTGACATCGAGAAACAGCGGAGCCATAGAGAACAGATCTCCATAGTGGAGACGCAGCTGGCCTAGATTGAGGATAGTGTGGTGCACTTATTCTCATTAGGGGATCATGTGGCCAATCTAAAGGTGAATCAAGAACAGCTGGTAGAGACAGTGGACAATCTTGGGGACAATACTCAAGAGACTATCAGGCACCTACGGGAGCAATTGAATGACTTGGCTGCTAGGGTTGCAGTGCTAACCCGAGCCGTCAGTACCATGCCAACCCCAACACATGGGGAAGGTGGCACAGGCCGAATGCGAGTGCCAGAACCTCAAAAGTTATGGTGGAGCTCATGGGATGCAAAGGAGTTAGAGAACTTCTTATTTGATATTGAATAGTACTTCCAAGTGGTGCGGCCTAACTCGGAGGATACCAAAGTCATCTTAGCTACGATGTACTTGATTAGGGATGCCAAATTATGGTGGCAAACTCGGTATGAAGACATCCAAGCAGGTCGGTGCACTATTACCAGTTGGGAAGAATTGAAGAGGGAGATTAAGACCCAATTCTTGCCTGAGAATGTGGACTTCATTGCCTGGACGAAACTTGAGGCATCTCCAACAAACTGGGATAGTTCGAGAATATGTCAAAGCAATTCTCGGCACTGATGTTGGACATTCGAGATATGTCCGAAAAGGATAAGCTATTTTACTTCTTTGGAGGGCTTGAAGCCATGGGCCCAGCAGGAGTTATAGCGAAGGGGTGTTGCCAGATCTAGCATCTGCTCAAGCAGTAGCTGAGCGGTTGATAGACTACCTCCCCTCCTGACCACCAAAAGAAAGAAGGCCATCTTGGGCCCCTCCAAAAGTCAGAAACCATCAAAAGGCAAGGCGGTGGTGTATGAGAAGAAGAGGGACCCCAAGATGAAGGGGCCGGATCTAAGAAAGACCCCAAAATCTGGATGCTTTCTATGTGGAGGACCACACATGGTGAAGAACTGCCCTCAAAAGCAAGCTCTTAATGCATTGCAGGCCAGCGTGCAAAAGAGCCAAGCCAACCTTGGTGACAGTAGTAGTGACGATGAGGAGGAACAACCTGAGGGCCCCCGCATGGGTGCCCTTAGGCTGCTAAATGTCATTAAGGGTCAAGTGGGGGAGTCGTCCAAGCCATTGAAGCAGCGACAACAGCAAAAGTCACACTCCATCCACCAGCAATCCAATCAACGGATCAGTGAACTCATGTATGTGCAGGTGGAACTCAATGGTCATGCCACTCAAGCCTTGGTGGATACGGGAGCGACCCACAACTTCATTGCCGACCGTGAAGCCACCTGCCTTGGGTTGAAGCTAGAGGGGGACTCTAGTAAGATGAAGGCGGTGAACTCAGAAGCTCAACCTATTACGAGCCTTGTGAGGGAGGTGCCTATCCGAGTCGGAACTTGGAATGGGAAGACAAACTTAATGGCTGTACCATTGGATGACTTCAAAGTTATTTTGGGCATGGACTTTCTACAGACTGCCAGGGTGGTACCCATGCCCTTCCTTGATGCTTTGTGCATGATGGGAGATGAGTCTCCCTGTGTTGTCCCGACGGTTCGGCAAACCCCAGGAGGAATGCATCAAATTTTCCTCTCTCCAGCTGAAGCGGGGGGTGAGGAGAGGGGAGTTAACATATGTGGCGGCGCTGAAGCTAGAAGTGGAACCAAAGGACTTAGGTTCCACCCCTCAGGAGGTACTGAAAGTTCTGCAGGAGTTTGAGGGTGTGATGCCTCCTGAATTACCAAAGACTTTACCGCCCAGGCGGGAGGTGGACCATAAGATCGAGCTGGAACCAGGGGCAAGATGCCCGGCTCGTCCGCCATATCGAATGGCCCCACCGGAACTTGCGGAACTCCGAAAGCAACTTGATGAGCTGTTGAAGGGAGGGCTCATTCGCAGCTCCAAGGCTCCCTTTGGAGCCCCAATTCTCTTTCAGAAGAAGCAAGATGGAAGCCTTCGCTTGTGTGTGGACTATCGGGCCCTGAACAAAGTGACCGTGAAAAACAAGTACCCAATTCCTCTGATTGCGGACCTGTTTGATCAGTTGAGTGGAGCTCGATATTTCTCCAAGTTGGACCTTCGATCCGGATACTGGCAAGTCCGGATTGCAGAAGGAGACGAAGGCAAGACTACTTGTGTGACGAGGTATGGGGCATTCGAATTTTTGGTGATGCCCTTTGGGTTAACCAATGCCCCCGCCACGTTTTGCACCTTGATGAACAAGTTGTTCCATGACTATCTCGACAAATTCATGGTGGTGTACCTGGATGACATTGTCGTGTATAGTCAGACATTGGAGGAACATGTGGAGCATCTACGGATCATCCTCAAGATCCTACAAGAACATTCCCTCTATCTGAAGAGGGAGAAATGCTACTTTGCCCAGGAGGAAATCCTATTCTTGGGCCATCGTGTCGGTGGCGGCATGATCAGCATGGACAAGGAGAAAGTCCGTGCCATCCAAGAGTGGCAGGCCCCTACCAAGGTGACGGAGCTGCGTTCTTTCTTGGGGCTTGCTAACTACTATCGGCGTTTTATTGCAGGTTACTCCCGTCGAGCGGCACCATTGACGGAATTGTTGCGGAAGGACCGATCGTGGGATTGGTCCTCAAGATGTCAAGAAGCTTTTGTGGACTTGAAAGCGGCAGTGATGGAGGAGCCGGTGCTGCGCCTACCAGACCATACACTGCCATTCGAAGTCCATACTGATGCCTCAGAGTATGCTATTGGAGGGGTCCTAGTTCAGGAGGGCCATCCAGTGGCTTTTGAAAGTCGAAAGCTTAATGACACCGAGAGAAGATACACCATCCATGAGAAGGAGATGACAGCGGTGGTCCACTGTCTAAGGGTGTGGAGGCACTATCTCCTAGGGTCGCGATTTATTGTTCGAACAGACAATGTGGCCCTCAGCTACTTCCAAACACAGAAGAAGCTGTCTCCTAAACAAGCCCGCTGGCAGGATTTTCTTGCAGAGTTTGACATGACCTTGGAGTATAAGCCAGGGCGTACGAATCAGGTGGCTGATGCATTGAGTCGTAAGGCTGAACTCGTTGCTTTAAAGGTAGAGGAGCGAAGTCGAGTTAGCCAAGTACAAGCATCCCTTCTACCAAGGATTCGAGATGGTCTGCTAAAGGATCCTACAGCTGTAACGCTAAAGCAGCTTATCGAAGGAGGGAAAGGCACGACAGTTTTGGTCCGAGGATGGACTGATCTTCACTAAGGGGCGGCGGATGTATGTGCCTCGGGTGGGCAACCTTAGAAGAGAGCTCTTGCAAGAATGCCATGACACCCTTTGGGCTGGCCACCCCGGAATGCATAGAACCCTTGCCCTCTTGGAGCGGGCATACTACTGGCCAAAAATGGGGGAGGATGCAGAAGAATACGTCCGAACGTGTCTCATTTGCCAGCAGGACAAGGTAGAGCGGAGCAAGCCAGGGGGTCTTCTCGAGCCTTTGCCAGTACCTGAACGGCCGTGGGAGAGCGTCTCCATGGACTTCATATCGAGCCTGCCAAAAGTGGGGGAGTTTGGGTCGATCTTGGTGGTGGTGGACCGATTCTCCAAGTACGGGATCTTCATCCCTGCACCGCTACATTGTTCAGCAGAGGAGGCAGCTCGATTGTTCCTTAGGCATGTGGTGAAGTATTGGGGGATCCCTCAGAACATGATCAGTGATAGGGATTCCAGGTTCTTGGGACGATTTTGGACAGGACTGTTCAAGCTTCTTGGGTCCAAGCTATACTTCTCCACCAGTCTGCACCCCCAGACTGATGGCCAGACTGAAAGAATAAATGCACTTCTTGAGCAATACTTACGGCACTTTGTGAGTGCCAACCAAAAGGATTGGGTGAAGCTGCTCGACATAGCCCAATTCTCTTACAACTTGCAGCGGAGCTCTGCGTCGGGCAAGAGCCCCTTTCGAGATCATTACCGGACAACAACCCTCCACCCCACATACCGTGGTCGTTGGGTATACCGGGAACAGCCCATCTGCATATCACTTGGCCAAAGAGTGGTATCGGAATGCTGAGATTGCACGAGCATACTTGGAGAAGGCTGCTAAGAAGATGAAGAAGTGGGCCGATAAGGGAAGGAGACCATTGGACTTCAAGCAAGGTGACATGGTGTTGGTCAAGCTCCAACCAACCCAACTCCGGTTCTTTCGCAAAGTGCATAAAGGACTGGTTCGCAAGTATGAGGGACCCTTCCCGATCCTTGGAAGAGTTGGAAATGTATCCTACCAGGTGCAACTTCCTGCCTGGCTCAAGGTACATCCTATCTTCCATGGGAGTTGCCTCAAGCCGTACCATGCCGACCAAGTGGATCCCATGAGGAACAAGTCAAGTCGTCCAACCCCTACTTCCACCTCCTTGGAGAGGCGAGTTGACATCATTCTGGCGGATCGAGTCCAAGTTCGTCCTAATGGTGCAGAGGAGATTCAGTACTTGGTGAAGTGGAAGGGACTTCCCAAGTCAGAAGCAAGCTGGGAACCAGAAGGACTCATTACGGCATGAGGAGGGTCAGGTCGAGGCATACAAGAGAAGCACATCGACGAGGACGTCGACCTGATCAAGTGGGGGAGTCTGTCAGGGCCATGTTGCCTAGCATTTTGCCTGGCAATGGCCTCTGACACAGTCTTGTACATATCTTGTAACTAGACAACATGGGCAGCCGTCGCAGGGCCATTTTTACATTATTTTGAGGTAGTTTTGGGGGTTTTTTCCTTATGCCGGGTTGCCAAGAAAATGCAATGCCGCTCGGTACTTTGGAACCCCCCGGGTGGGATTTAGGTGGATGCCCCACTTGTATAGTGTTGGGAGGGTGGGCGAGAACAATCCAGTGGGCCGGTTTTCTTGCGGATTCTTGCGGTGTCCATTGTTGCCTCCCCTGCCTCCTGAGCCCCTTAGGTGTAGTTTGAGCGACGGTTGTCTAGGCTTGTAATCTTTCATTCTCCTTAATGAAAATACTATTTTTACAGTGCCACATCTGAGTGTGTTGCTATGCCCTTCCTTGTCTCTTTTGCGTGTGTTTTGTCGTGGTGCATGTTGGCTGGCTCCTTTGTGCGTGTGACATTGGTGCGCCGCACGGATTTGGCCTGCTAATTGGTTGAA
>QRFJ01000015.1:0-166877 GCA_006176705.1 Cocos nucifera
AACCTCGGTTAGGAACAGGGAGGAGAACCTCGTCCTAACGCGAGCAACAACCTCGGCTAGAGATCAGATCTCCCCCGAGGGACCGGGCCAACTTCGGCAGTAGGAGATGAGATCTCCCCCGAGCGCCCGCATCAACCTCAGCCAGAGCGCCCGCATCAACTCCGGCTAGGGATAAGGCCCAGCGACGACCTCGGCCAGAGAGCTTCAACATCGACCGGCCAGAGAAAGCTATCATGTCGACCTCGGCTAGAGATAAGACCGTTGACAACCTCGAGCGATCGGGCCAGCCTCGGTTATGAACAGGAGGGGAACCTCGTCCTAACGCAAGCAACGACCTTGGCTAGATAAAGCAACTGTATCAACCTCAAGCTGGAGATGGGATCTCCCCCGAGCTTCGGCCCAGACCAGCACAGAGCTCAGAGGAAGACTTCGGCAGTCGCCTTTCCTGCACTCCCTTCCTTCGATTTTCGAACTCGGGAGTGGGGGGGCTAGTGTTGGGGATAAATCCCGCTCCAGCCGAAGTCTAGCTCGATACCCGGCCTAATGCAACCGGTAGCCGCAGAAGAGCTACGGCAGACGGGCTTCAGCCGAACTCCCAGCGGTCGAGCTTCTTTCAGCAGGCCGAACTAGGTAGCTGCCGAGCTTCTTCCGGACTCCCAGCATCGAGACCGAGCTTCTTTCGGACTCCCACGGCCGAACTCCTTCGAACCGACTCCAAGCGGCCGAGCTTCAACGAAGTCCTCTCAGCGGCCGAACTCCTCAGCGGACGAGCCTTAGCCCAACCAGCAATTGAAGTCCTTCAACCGAGCCTCAGTCGAGCTTCTTTGGGCCTCTCAGCGGTCGAACTCCTCGGCCGAACTCTACAGATGACCGACCCTTCAGCCAGCCGAACTCTACAGATGGCCGACCCTTCAGCCAGCCGAACTCCCCCTGCCTTCCCTTCTGCCGGACTCTCCTACGAGATGAATTGTCGCCATCAGTCTGCGACAGGCGACGAAACCAGACGACATGGCTACCACCTCTGGCAACGCCACTCCCTGACGACGCCTTCCTCTCCGTACCGAACTCCATGCGGCCCACGACTTGCCAGTATGGCCATCACCGACCGTCTGACGATGCCATCCTCTCCGTACCGAACTCCATGCGACGGTATGGCTGTCGCCATCAACTAAGCTCCGCCTATAAAGGACCCTCCAGATACGCCAAGGCTAAGCTCTCTGACCCCTAAGCTCTCCTCCTCATCTCTAAGCTCCGGAACTCATCCCGAGCACTCCATTCCTGTTGGCCGAAAATTGACTTGACCGTCGGAGGGTCCTGCCGGAGCCACCCGCACCGGTTTCGGACGGAACTTCATTTTGCAGGTCCCCGACGGCGACCTCAGCGGCCTCGACTCCGGCGACCTCCGACGACGACGAGTTTCTGCACCAACAAGTATGTTTGGATATGTACCATCTTGAATATTGGTATTGAATTTTGGTATCAAATTTTATGATGAAAATTCTATGATAAATCTTATTGAAGTATTCATGAAGTATGTTCTTAAAATCTTATTGAAGCATTCATGAAATATGTTCTTGAAGAAGCTCACTTATTTATTTCATGATTCATATTCATATTATACTTTGTTATGTATATACTCAAAATTTTGTCATCATCAAAAAAAAAAAGATTGTTAATCCTATGATTGATTATGATGATTACAAAATATTGAGTGATTATGGTACTAATCATATGCTCTTAAGTGAATGTAGGAATTTTTAGGTATTTAAAATGAAGAAATTAGTCATAGAAGAATTCTTTCAAAAGAATAATGATTAATGGTTAAATAGAACTTAAATAAGAAAATTTTGGAAGCCTTAATGTTAGAAAAGATCATAAAAATCAAGATGGATAAAGTCCTCAAAAGTTCAAAATAAAAAGTTTCTCAAATAGAAAGATATGCAGAATTTTTTAGTAGATTGTCATCCAAGTCGACTCAAGGTGGAGCCCGAGTCGACTCGGGCTGAAATAGAAGGAAAAAAGTTTGGATGCAAGAGTTTCAGCTGGCACAGTCTCGAGCAGAGGAATGAGTTGACTCGATCTCCTCGAGTCGAAGTCTCAAAAAAAAAACATAAAACATGATTTTTGAGATAGTGCAGAATGGTCTCGAGTTGAGGGTAGAATCGACTCGAGCTCGAGCACAGAGACAAGTCGACTCGAGCTTCGACTCAAACTCCAATGGCTAGTTTTGCAGAATTTCAGAAGTGTGCAGAATTATTTCAAATGGCTAGTTTGGCTTCTAAAAAGGATATATAAGCTTCCAAACTTGATGATAAGCCAAAGGAAGAGGATCAAAAAGAAAAACACATTAGTTTATGTGAGGATCATTGAATATCATTAAAAAGAAAGAAAAGAGAGAAAATTATGCATAGATTTCAGTAAGCTTTCAAGTGCAATCTACTCCAATATTTTTCATATCCTCTCAAGCATCATTTGAAGAGAAATCAAGCATCATTTGAAGAAAAATCAAGCCTCAAAGAGCAATCCTACATCTTCTACTTTGGGATTCAAAGAATTCATCTTTTGTGTTTTAATTGTTCTAAAATTTCATACTTGTACTCTTGTTTTCTTTACAAGTTTCTTTGAAGGAAAGAAACTTGGGATGAAGGCTCGTCCAAGCCAAGAATTGGATATTGATTGATGAGCCCATAAAATCAATTAGATTGATTATGAGCGCGAAAAATAATCGGTGTATAAGTTTTGATTGGTAAGCCCATAAAATCAACTGACTTGATTGTGAGCCCAAAAAAAAATCGGTGTAAGGTTGTGGTTGGTGATCCTAGAAAACCAACTGGATTTGTTTGTGATCTCAGGTTAAAACAAATATACTGTAGTTAGGAGATTATAGTAAAATTTCTATGGGGCTCTTGGAGAGTGGACGTAGGTGCGAGGATGCACCGAACTACTATAAATTATTTTGTATTATACATTTTCTCTCTTACCTTGCATGCTTTCAATTTTTGCTTAGCTTGATTTAATTCTTGCATAGTCCTAATTATATCTTGATTCCGCTGTTGTTTGTATTATATACATCTCAATACATAACTTAGCTTAAATAGAAGTACATACTTGCTTAAAGTTTGATTTGGCTTAAAATTTTTTAAAACAACCCAATTCACCCCTCCCCCCCTTTGGTTGCTACATTTCTGGGCAACAGGACTCCTCCTTGCAGTTATTCATCAACTCCGATTAGGAGTCCACGGGAGAGAAGGCTTCTAATGAAAGTCTTCTTCCTATTTTTATTTTTATTTTTTTTTGGTTCAGGCTTTAACAACCATGCAATTATAAGATTTTTTGGTTTTGAGGTATTACAGGAAACATGATTGCATCGATTGATGGGGTCTAAAAAAAGAAGAAATTATTGCATGCACCAAGTGCGGTTGGACCGTGCGAATCCCACAATGGAAAACATGCCACGTTGCCCCTTGTATTTCATCAATTCCTAATCACACGCTTTTCACCATGCATATGCCTCAGGATTTGCCCTGGTTCACTTGCACTTGGTGCTTGCAATAATTTCTCCTAAAAAAGGGGCAAGTTTAGATAATTCATTCACAATATGATTGATAAGAATCTTTGATTGATTTTTTTTTTTTTCAAATTTTTTCATATCACTAGCTCCATTACTAGTAGTGGCATCATAAATCCAACCATCAACTCAAAAAATCAATGCTAATCCTAAATTTGGACCAACAAATCCCAAAAGTTATATAAACAATCACTAAAAGTATATAATAAGAAAAATCAGAGACAAAAGAAATAGCATCCAAGGGAATCACCAAAATGCCAATCTTAATTTTTGGTATAGCACTATGCTGGTAATGTCCTAGCCCAACCCTAGAGAGATACAAGTCACGGAATTGGGATTTAAGACCATGCTGATGTTTCTTGGACCCTTCAGTTTGGCCTAAAGTACCAAAATCCAACATTTAACCATGGATATCAATTTGATGAATCTACATATATATAACATGGACCTTCTGGTGCAGTTAAGTGTTCGCGTTGCAAGGTTATGCAGATATTGTTAAAACCATCCAATGGAGGTGGCTTCGCTTTTGATACTATATTTTAGAAAACGCTAATTAAGTTTATGGCTAGACTAGGGGCCAATTTCAAAACCTCATTATTCCATCAACTATTGGTATTCCAACAATATGCTATGCGTTATTAGTTATAAATTCTCTATATTCAGTCTGTATACGAAGTTTTAATATTGGTTTTCATCACCACAGATATCTTTAGTAAAAAGTGGCATCCATATGTCAATTCTATGTGGCAGTGGGCTATAAACTTTCTTGAAAGCAAAATGTTCTTCTCGAGACTTTGCAATGATAATTCTTGATAATTAAGTGTTTAAATTGGATTGTAACAATTTGTTAGCATCTGATGCTATGTGTTTATTTTTTGTTACATTGAAATGTTCTCTTTTAGTGATATATTGAGTCTGCAAAGCACTAGAGTAAAGTTTTTTTTTTGTTCATTCTATATAGTGAATTTGCTCATTACTCAAGAGATTTAATCTTGTGTTATTCAAACATTACTCTATTCAGCCTAAACTTATTTATCCTTGCTACATTTATTCTATTAGGAAAATATGTTCATCATTAATAAGATTTACCTAGTACAAAATTTGCTATACAAGAAAGGAAATTTTGAATCAAAACTTCTCTGAGCTTTTCATAATGAAATTTGGTAGGTTTATAGTTCTCAGATGAATTAACATTATCAATATTATGATCAGGTGTTAGACTAGGTATTACTATTTTGGATTGATGCCAGCCATAGGACAAATCATGAGGCAAATTGTGAAATTAATAGACAGCTTCCGTGAGACAAAATATGGCACTCAGACACTTGTCACATGTCAAATCATGGCACCCAATCAAGGGTTGACTACTGTATTTATTGAAAACATATTATTTTACTTGTGCTTAAAACTTGAAGAATTATGAATTATTTAGTTAACAAAATAATGATGGTTCATACTTATTATTTACGCTTCTTATAAATTAAATTATTTTTGTATCTCTTGATTTCAATAGTATAAAACATATTCTATATTAAATATTTGATTAATTACCAAAAAAATCCTGAACTATTTGGGGATTTTCAATTTCGTTCTGAACTTCAATTTGATACCATCATATCATCAAACTATTAAAAAAACTTCAATTCGAACTTTGGCCATGCATTCCATCTACTTGCAGTTACAAAAAAGTCATGTGGGCTCATGTAATAGAGGTGTGTGAGTCATATGGGCTCATGTAAAGGGACTGATGTGGATGATGTGGTTTTTCCCCCTTTTTTTCTTCTTTATTTCAATTGTGTAATCTAATTATTTCTCCGATTCCAGAGACTCAATACCAGTGAAGCTTGGGAGAGGGTGGTTTGTTGATTAGTCAGAAAGTAGCGACTGGTTCTCCATTTCCAAGGCAAAGATAATTTTCTTATCTTTTTATTTATTTTTTTTTGTAGTAGGGTTTTACCTTTCTTAATCCATCCATTCTTCCCATCGCCGATTGTTGATCAACTATGGTTGCAACTTGCATGAGTTGCACATTAGTGAGAGAAAGATAGATGGGAGAGTTAGAAGAAATGGCATCTAGAAGAGTTGCAAGGTCATTACATGACTCCCCACTTTCTAGCATAGACTCAACTGGAAGCTACGAAGCTCATGATCAATGCAAGTGTGGTCTTGTAGCTAAAATATGGACTTCATGGAGCGATGATAATCTTGGATGAAGTTTTAAGGCTGTCCAAATTATCAGGTGAGTGTGATTAGTATCTTCAATTTGCTTTTCCAATTTTTCAATTGTTAAATTATGCTAATAGAAGTTGTTTAATTATAATGTGGATATTAATTGGTGGTAGAATGATTTATATTATGGATATTTTGCTTAGATTGATCCGGAGAAAAGAGGTTGAGCTAAATTAAGTAGCTCTACTTAAAAAAAGGGATAAAGCAAAGGACTTGAAAGCTGATATGAGAAGATTGTCTGCTATTGTTGGAAGATATAAAGTTTTAATTTAAAAGAACATGTGGCAGAACTTAAAGGAGAGATAATTAATTTGTTAGAAGAGATTAAGGATTTAAAGAAAAAGGCTAGTGACATCAAAGATGAGGCAACAAGAGTGAAAACATAATATGTAGAGTTAAAGAGGAAGCTTGTGAAGCATGCTACAAGGAAGAAGCCATATGTGATTGTAATCATGTTTTTATTCATTCTGTTAATAGTAATGATCATGTTTTAATGGATATTATATAATGAAAAAGCTATATTATGTAATGTTTTTGAAAGTAGTAGTCATACAGGGGACAAGCTCTGGTATATTCAAGCTTTGGAAATCACTTTTGTAATGAATATTATGCATAAATATTATCAAATGTACACTTTCTTTATTGTTGACTATTTGCATCTCTTCTTTGGTAATTAGTGAGCTTTAGAATAGATTTATTATCACGCCCTGAACCTAGCACCCAAGTCGGATATGTGATGGCCGCACACTTCTTAGGACAAGGCCCTAAAGAATATTTTTTTACAATCCCAAGATCGCATGAATACTATTGACCTCAAATCATAATAAATAATTTCATATTAACAAATATCAATCTTGTATAATTTATAAAACTCGATCATCCAACTATCACTGATGGTGCTCCATCTAATCGATTCTTTCAATCATGATTCCAACCATAGCCAAATGTATGTATCCTGTAACTTTGAAAAAAAAAAGAAGAGGAAGAGGGGTACTGAGCTTTATAGCCCAGTACGAATCCCCACACACTCACACCAGCATAATAATAATTTGAAAATAACATATAGACAATATCAAAAGACAATATAAGCCATAAAATCTTATATCAAATATCCAAAATAACTTAATACCAGTGTATACAAAACATGCATCAGACACCATCATATATCCATCTTTTCAAAAATAATATATTGCACATATATAATTAAGTGAAGTCTCTTTTGCTTAATTATTGTTTCATATCTTATCATCCATATCTCATTAACTTGATCCAAATTGATAAGTAGTTATTTTTATAATTTTGGACTAATACGGTCATGCTTCAGCCCATGACTAGCAAACCACAAACTATATTGCAGCATATGGTGGCAATCCATAGTAACCGTACTTCAGCCTATAGTGGGAAACCAAAATAGTGTACTTCAATCCTTGGTGGTTCCACCCATAGTGGTACATCAAGAATATCCATACTTTAGCTTGCGGTGGCAAATTCAAGTACCATGTATCTATCTATGGTGAGGCTTCTCAGTACCATGTATTTGTTCATGGCAAGCTATTCTCAATACCATGTATCTACCCATGATAGGCTATTCTCGATGTCACATTCTTACTCATGACGAGGCTATTCTCAGTTTAATATGATTAGCCTAAACATCTCTTTCTTGATCATCAATTTATTAATCTCAATTATTCCAAGAAAATACTATATCATATTATGTTAATTTCAGAAATCTCAATAGCCGGTATCACAACCCAATCCATCCAAAAAGCCATCAATAAATGTATAAAAAATAAAATTAGTTATATCAACAATCACATATCTATCAAAATCGATCATAAAAAATTAAAATCATGTAATGCAAAAATAAATATATATATAGATGTTTGCATACAAGAATTCTTACTTTTAACAGTAGTTGACTCAAACACAATAATTGATGAACTTCTCGATCCACGAACTTGAAAATAAGGTATTTCACTCGATATTTTATGCAAATAATTATACTTTTATATGATTAGAGTTTAAACATAAAAATCATAGATGGTTAAGAAAGGTAAAAATTATGGTAAACGATCCTACCAACATAAGTTCGGGACCCCTTAAAGGAAACCTAGCAGGGTTTAGGGCATGCCTTTCAAAATTTTTTCAAAAATTAATAACAGCAGAAGCAAAATTAATCTTAAGTTAATTCTATGCATGCTATGATCTAATCATAAAATCCTACTCAGAATCTTTGACATGTTAATATGCATTAGAAAAATAAAATGCTTTCGATCAGCAAATCATATTTGCTGATCAAACTATGTTCAGAACATAGAATCTATGCACGGGTAGATGATCACCACAATCTGGATCCATCGAAAGATGCTCTCCCATCACACTGTAGCTGCACACGTGTTCGGCCTCAATGGTAAGTTCACACGGAGCCCCAGGTCCTGATCAGCCCTTCTGGAGTGCTAGCTTTTCACCAGGGCTTTTGATGGCTGATCTTTGTCGATCCAATCGATGAACTTCTCTCAAACTTTCAGATGCTCCAGAAGATCAGAAGACTATATGAAGGATGACAAGGTGGTAGTGAAAAAAATTGATGAAGATCTTGTACTCACGGCACTCAAACTCTCCACCCAAAATCTTGAGTCCCAACTCTAAGGTTTCAGCACATACCTATAAGGATCTTGACACTCTTCTCTCTCATGCCAAAAGAGATGTGCCTTCTCTGATTTCTATCTTACAGAAATTTCTCATGAAACCTCACATACCCCCACGCATTCCTAGGCATCTCTCTTGCGCATGTCTAAAAAAATCCTATTTGTTAATAAGCATCAATGCATGGGAGGATAAGGATAGGTTTGGTTGAACTTGTTTCAACCAATTCTCTCGAATTCAAAATTCAAGAGGACTCCTTATCTCTTTTCATCGCCCATCATAATGTTTAACATGCAGAAGGACTCTCCCTCTGCATGCGCACGCCAATAAAAAAATATTGGCGACAAAAGAAGAATGGCATGGAGTATGGGAGCTTAAACTAACTTCAACCTCCAACACACTTAAATTCAAAATTTAAGTGATTCATCCTAATCCAACTTCTTGGATCGGGTCAAAAGTAGAAAGATGGAGGGCGTAAACTCTAATTTTGGCATGGAGAAATCCCACGCACATTCCCAATGTGCATTGAGAAGGAGAATTGGTCAAAAGTCAATGCATTGAGAGAATTCAAACAAGCTTTGAATTGGTCCAAATTGGTTTCAACCAAACTAATTTGTCTTGACCAATTAGACTAGGTAAAACCCAACCAAATTAGGCTTAATCCAACTTAGTTAATTTCTAATTAAATTAGAAATTAATCGAGTCCAACCTCTGATCAAATCAGGATCCATCTTCCTAAGCGATTAGATCATCACATGATCTGATCAGGTCAACTAAATTGAATCAAATTCAATTTGACTTGATCAATTCATCATCACTCAATCAAATCGAGCTAATCAGCAATCTAATTGCTAAATAATTCTTTAATAAATATCTAAGTTCCAATCCAGTGGGACTCCTGATCAGCCATTAGATTAGGTAGAAACTCTTATTGTGTATGACGCCATAGGTTCGAATCTTAAGCCGGTAGCACAGAAACTAATTTTCTGTACCAATCGATGTGACCATCTAGCAATGGTACCCAACGTCCGGATAGATCGAAAAGTCATAATGCAATAATGATAAACCTGTGACATATGGTTACCGTATAATTCATCTTCTTGACCATGATGCTCATAGGATGATCTAGGATTAACTGTCAACCCTAAAAATTCATCCACATTATATTTCAAAATTTAGCATCCATTATATAGACTACCCTAACCGAGGATCTGGTAAATTAAAATACAGCGATGCACTTGCTCCAACACTTGAAGGGATCAATCACATCTTGACTCACGCACCGACAAGCCAAGTACTGACTGCACTCAGTAGCCTTCCATCACTGAATTAGAAATTTAAGTAGTTTGATACCTAAGTATAGTGAGTTGCTCGCAAGTCAGCATGGTGATCTTAGGTCTAAGAGACACACATACCTATATCCTTCATAAGCAACTCTTGGTAGAAGAGGATTCTGCAGTTGGGTCACGATCAGTAAAATGTATCCCTACATTTTACCTACATGCCATAATAGCATCACCATGCTTCTTGATTAAGAGGATAACCAACACTTATGGTACACAATAACCTACTCTTAATTAACGTTGTCATCTCAGATAACAATGAATCATTTGATCACGATCAGTTTAAGGACTAAACAACATATCCTCCTTTATCGAGTTTAAATAGTCCTAAGAACTTCATCATAGAGAGTTCATTAGAGGAAGATGCACAAAATGATAAAATTGCTAAAATAATAATTTTATTTAATTAAAATTTAAGTATAAATTATATTTAGCTCAACCATCTATAATCTAGATGCTTGACTTTAGGCTACATTTTCTAACAACTCTCACTTAGACTAAAGCCACTCAGAATAGTATCGAATACCCATCTTTCATTTATGATTATCGAACTCTTTGATTTTGAGAGCTTTAGTAAATGGATCGACCATGTTCTCCTTTCCATCGATCTTCTGAAGCTTAATATTACCTTGATTCATGATCTTTCAGACAAGACGGTAGCAACGTAGAATGTATTTGGTGCACTAATGTGCCTTCAGCTCCTTTACTTGAGCTATGGCTCCAGTGCTGTCATAATATAACAGAATCGGACCATTCAAGGAGGATGTCACTTTCAGCTCATTGATGAACTTTTATAGCCATACAACTTCTTTCGCAGCATCAGATGCCGCGACATACTCTGCCTCACATACAGAATCGACCATAGTATACTGCTTGAAACTTTTTCAGTAGACTGCTCATCCGTTCAGTATAAATACATAACCTGACACACTCTTACTATCATCGTGATCTAACTGAAAACTGAAATCAGTGTATCCCATAAATTTCAAGTCAGTATCTTTATAGATGAGCCACTAGTCCTTGGTATTTCTCAAATACTTTAGGATTGTCTTCACAACCTTCAAGTATTTCTCATCTGGATCAAACTGGTATTTGCTCACTATCCCTAGTGAGTATGCCACGTCTGGTCTCATATACATCATGGCATACATAATAGAATTCACTATCGAAGTATATGGTAATCTACTCATACACTCTCTCTCTTAAGGAGTTATCGGATAATTCCTCTTCGAGAGAAAAATTTCATGGCCTATTGAGAGATAGCCCTTCTTGGAATTCTCCATGCTGAACCTCTTCAGCACGATATCAATATACGTAGACTGAAACAATCCAAGCAATCTTTTAGATCTATCCCTATAGATCTTCATCCCGAGGATGTAGGAAGCTTCTCCCAAGTTCTTCATAAAGAATTACGATGATAGTCAAACCTTTATTTCCTATAATGCTGGGATGTCATTCTCGATTAAGAGAATATCATCCACATACAGTACAAGAAATACAACTATAGAACCGTTAGCCCATTTGTATATGCAACGTTCTTCTCTATTCTTAACGAAGCTATATGTTCTGATTATCTTATCAAAATGTATGTTTCAACTCTGAGATGCCTGCTTCAATTCATAAATAGATATCTAAAGCTTACACATCTTGGACTTATCTATGGATGTGAATCCCTCAGGCTGTATCATATACACCTCTTCATCCAACTCTTCATTAAGATAAACTGTCTTCATGTCCATTTGCCAGATCTCATAGTCTAGATATGCTGCTATTGCAACCATAATTCGAATGGACTTGAGCATTGCCACTGGAGAAAACATCTCATCATAGTCAATATCATAATGTTTATGATATTTTTTGATAACCAAACAGACTTTATAGATCTCCACCTTCCCATCAGCATCTTATTTTCTTTTAAAAATCCAGTTACATCGATTGAATTTTATCCCTTCAGGTAGATCAACCAGTGTCCATATACTATTGACCTTCATGGACTCCATTTCAGACTTCATGGCTTCTAGCCACTTATCAGAGTCAAACCTCTGCATGGCATCTATGTAGGTAATTGGATCCTCATCGTTCTCATCCAGTTTAACAAGATCACGATCCCGGATCAAGAAACTATAGTATCTATCCGATTGATGTAATACTCTATCGGATCTCCTCAAGGTTGCCTCTATAATAGGCTCTGGGTTTGATCTTATCAAATTTAGTTTTGCAGGTTTACTATAATATGTCGGTTCTTTCACCTATCAAACTTCACCAAGCTCAACATTAGAGGTAGTTGTTTCTTCCATAAGAAACTTCTTTTTCAAAAAGACTGTCCTATTACTGACGAATATATTTTGCTCTTCAGCATGGTAGAAGTAATAAGCCATAATTTTCTTAGGGTATCCTATAAACAAGCATTTATCGGATCTAGGTTCAAGCTTTTCTACCTGCAAATATTTCACATAAGTCGGACATCCCCAAATCCTAAAGTGAGAGAATGTCGGCTTACGTTCAGTCCATATCTCATATGGAGTTTTTGCAACAAACTTGCTCGAAACAGCATTCAAAGCATAACATGCAATCTCTAATGCATAACCCCAAAAGAAAATCAGTAGACTCGTAAACCCCATCATGGATAGAACCACGTCCAACAAGATCCGATTCCTCCTTTCAGACACACCATTATTCTGTGGTATTCCAAGAGGAGTTCATTATGAGAGAATCCCATTATCTTCTAAATATGTTAGAAATTCATTGAAAAGATATTCACCTTCTCAGTCTGACTGAAAAGTTTTAATACTATACTCAAGTTATTTTTCTACCTCATTTTGATATTGTTTGAATATTTTAAACAAATCAAATTTACTCTTCATAAGATAGATGTACCCATACCTAGATGGGTTGTTAGTAAATGTAATGAAGTAGTAGAATCCATCTCTAGCACATATGCTCATAGGTCTACATACATCAGTATGTACTAGGCTTAAAAGCTCATTAGCCCATTTATCCTTTCTAGTAAAAGATAATTTGGTCATCTTACCAAGAAGGCAGGACTCATAGGTAGTCAATGATTCACAATCGTCGATATCAAGGATATACTTCTTGACTAATCTATTGATCCTATTCTTGTTTATATAACAGAGTCTACAGTACCAAAGATAGGCATCAGAGACATAATTTAGTTTTGGATATTTATTAGATGTGTACATTATACTAATAGACTGTGATAACACGTAAATGCCATTTCTTAATTATCCTTGCATTATCATAATACCATTCATAATGATATCATAATAATTTTTTTTATTGATAAATAATAATCATTCTGGGATAAAAGTCCAACAGATATTATGTTCATCATAAAAGATGGATAATAGTGACAATCACTTAAAATAATATTATTATTTTTGAAAAATAGCTCAAGAGTTTTCAATGCTAGGACTAGAACTTTACTGCTATCCCCAACATTAAGGAATCTATTGCCATTCTCAAACTTTCTACTAATTTAAAGTCCATGCGATGAATTGCATATATGAATCGGACTTTCAGTATCTAATACTCAGATAGATATATCATAAATAGAGAAATTGCAAGGTATTATCATATAATAGCCTTGATCAGCAACCACTTGCTGATTTCTTTTGTTCAGTCTATTAGGATTAAGAGGATTATTTTTCTTTTGATCTGTCTGATTAGGATCAACACTAAACTTTTCATTCTCAGATCCTAAATGCTTGTCACTGTCCAACAGTGAATGGAGCAAACTTACACTAGCCATTCTATTCATCTAAAAAAAAAATATGAAATCTTATTAATACTTGAATTAATTATTCCTAAAGACTTGAACTTTAGTCTAAAGGTTCTTCCACTATTTTTAAATGAATTAGTAGCCTCTACCTTCAATTCAAGAAATTATACTAATTTTTTAGTGGGTACTAAAATCCACATAGGCTACAGACAGGCCCGAGGTAGGCTCTGGCTAATCCATGTGCATCTACAAGTAGGTTCATAACCAATTATTTTTTTAAATAATTTTTAATACTTAGATTTTACCCCAGATACCAAATTAGTAGGCTTTAGTCTCCACTAAAAATGTTTGGTTAGGTCCAACCATTAACATGATTAACTTCAGTGTATCAAACCAATGATAATCAGGTCTAAGAAAAACTTTGGCTAACCTGATCACCATTAAGAGAGTGCGACCTAATCATTATATGATGTACGATAATTTCAACATCCAAATGAACACCAGATGTTAGGCACCTCCAATATCCACCTAAAAAATTGGACTCATTACTATTCACCTTAATGGGAGGCTATGATTCGGTTATCTCCATAACTTAGTCATTTTAAGGATCTAATAATTTAGAGAATTTAGGTTACTTATGATTTTAGGATAAAAAAGACATGGACCAATTTCTTTCATTGACTTTACCAAGTCAAATCCTCCTACTGACTTTACCAAGTCAATAGGTTAGGACTAGGATCAATTTAGGTCCATGGGTACCTAATTCAGTCTTACTGATTGAAATTAGTCAAACTAATTCCTAGTGACATGAGTCAGCTTGAATCACTAAGTGATCTAATCAAATCCTAATCGACCATGTTGGTCAGGTAAGTGAGATTAGTGAAAGGAATAAGCCATTAACTCATCAAAGATTGAATTAGTACGAGTAGCTCCCAATTAAAAACCACTGATCTTAAACTGTCAGACTTACCTTAGATACCAATCGGTTAATTAGGTCTAATCCGATCAACCTAGTAATTTCAAGCTAAACCACTTAGTCATGAATTAAGTCCATCTTGGTCTTGTTAGAGACATGGACCCATCCAACTACAATTATTAAAGTTGATTTTAGAGTCTCCTTGATCTAATCTAAGTCAACACTTGGTTAAATTTGATTAACTACTCTAGATTAATCCATTCTTTAACTAACCTTAGGTCTAACCTAATTAATGGTCCTAATTCATCTAATCTTTTAACCCATAGAATTGTGAATTTATCTTAGGATCTTTAATTCATAATTTTAGACCCTACTAGATAATACTTAATTCTTTTAATTAAGTTTTGGGCTAATGGATTGGGATTCAGCATTTTAAAAATAATTTTTAGTTTTTTGAAAGGTTTTTTACAACTTAGCACTATTTTACTAAATAGATCGACTCATTTCAAAAATAGATCAGTTTATTTCACAAACAAGCACTAATTGTAGGTTTATTCAATTAAAAACAGTCAGCAAAAAGTTTCAACCTACTTTTCAGTCGAGCTAGCTCGGATCCTATCCGAGCTGGCCCGAGTAGGAGCCATGCTAGCTTGGTTCTTAAGACAATTGGCTCGAGCAAAAGCCCAGAAGGCCAACTTTCAATCAAGCTGGCTCAGATCCCATCCAAGCCAGCTCGAACAGAAGCTGAGCTAGCTCGGTCAGGGATCGAGCCAGCCTAAATAGAGGGCCGCAGACCATTTTAGGCTGGCATGTTGGTCAAACTGGCTCAATTTTTAAGACAATCAGCTTGACCAATGAACAGAACCTTCACAAGATTCTGTTCAGATTTAATCTAAACCTATGTACATTATATAAAAATCATAAAATATTTAGATCTAATCTAAACATAAATTTCTAATAAAATTTAGATTAAAATCAATTCAAAATATATCATAAAAATTCATTAGATCATATCTAAACTTTTTATGATCAAAATTATAGATCGCAACGTACCAAGACAATCTCTCCACTGTAAGGGGTAAACTTTACAGCATAACAATCTATAGTCCATGCGATCATTGTGTTACATATTAAATTTTTCTAATTTACATATTAAGCATATTGAACAACCCTTATTCTGATACCATTTGAAGGAAACCTAGCAGGATTTAGGGCATACCTTTCAAAACTTTTTCAAAAATTAACAATAGCGAAAGCAGAATTGATCTAAAGTTAATTCTATGCATGCTATGATCTAATCATAAAATCCTACTCAGGATCTTTGACATGTTAATATGCATTAGAAAAATAAAATACTTTTAATCAGCAAATCATATTTATTGATCAAACTATGTTCAGAACATAGTACCTATGCACGGATAGATAATCACCGTAATCTAGATCCACCGAAAGAAGCTCTCCCATCGTGCTGCAGCTGCATATGTGTTCGATCTTTATGATGAGTCCACACGGAGCCTTTAGTCTTGATCAGCCCTTTTGGAGTGCTAGCTCCTCGGGGCCTTCGATAGCTGATCTTCATCGATCCAATCGATAAACTTCTCTCGAACTTTCGGATGCTCTGGAAGATCAGAAGACTCTATGGAGGATGATAAGGTGGTGGAGGAAAAAATCGGTGGAGATCTTGCACTCATGGTGCTCAAACTCTCCACCCAAAATCTTGAGTCCCAACTCTAAGATTTCAGCACACACCCATAAGGATCTTGACACTCTTCTCTCTTATGTCAAAAGAGATGCACCTTCTCTGATTTTTGTCTTACAGAAATTCCTCATGAAACCTCACATACCCTAACGCATTCCCAAGCATCTCTCTTGCGCATGCCCAAAAAAATCCTATTTTTTAATAGGTGTCAATGCATGGAAGGATAAGGATAGGTTTGGTTGAACTTGTTTCAACCAATTCTCTTGAATTCAAAATTCAAGAGGACTTCTTATCTCTTTCTATCACCCATCACAATGTTTAACATGCAGAAAGACTCTTCCTCTGCATGTGCATGCCAATGAAAAAATATTGGCGACAAAAGAAGAATGGCGTGGAGTATGGGAGCTTGAACTAACTTCAACCTCCAACACACTTGAATTCAAAATTCAAGTGATTCATCCTAATCCAACTTCTTGGACCAAGTCAAAAGTAGAAAGATGGAGGGCGTAAACTTTGATTTTGGCATGGAGAAATCCCACGCACATTTCCAATGTGCATTGAGAAGGAGAATGGGTCAAAAGTCAATGCGCAGGGAGAATTCAAATAAGCTTTGAATTGGTCCAAATTGGTTTCAACCAAATCAATTTATCTTGACCAATTAGACTAAGTCAAATCCAACCAAATTAGGCTTAACCCAACTTAGTTAATTTCTAATCAAATTAGAAATTAATCGAGTCCAACCTCTGATCAAATTAGGATCCATCTTCCTAAGCAATTAGATCATCACATGATCTGATCCGGTCAACTAAATTGAATCAAATTCAATTTGACTTGATCAATTTTGCATCATCCAATTAAATTGAGCTAATTAGCAATCTAATTGCTAATTAATTCTTTAATAAATATTTGAGTCCTAATCCAGTGGGACTTTCGATCAACCATCAGATTAGGTTGGAACTTCTATTGTGTGTGATCCTATAGGTTCAAATCCTAAGCCAGTAGCACAGAAACTAATTTTCTATACCAATCGATGTGATCATCTAGCAATGGTACCCAACGTTCGAATAGGTCAAAAAGTCGTAATGCAACAATGATGAACTTGTGGCATATGGTTATCGTATAATTCATCCCCTTGACCATGATGCTCATAGGATGATTTAGGACTAACTGCCAATCCTAAAAATTCATTCACTTTATATTTCAAAATTCAGTGTCCATCATATGGACTATCCCGATCGAGAATTTACTAAATTAAAATACAGCGATGTACTTGCTCCAACACTTGGAGGGATTAATTCCATCTCGACTCATGCAACGACAAGCCAAGTACTTGACTGCACGTAGTAGCCTTCTATTATTAAATTAAAAATTTAGACAATTCGATACCTAAGTATAGTGAGTTGCTTGCAAGTCATCGTGGTGATCTCAGGTCTAAGGGATATATATATCCATATCCTTCACGAGCAACTCTTGGTAGAAGAGAGTTCCGCAGTTGGATCACGATTAGTAAAATGTATCCCTATATTTCACCTATATGCCATAATAGTATCACCATACTTCTTGGTTAAGAGGACAATCAATACTTATAGTATATAATGACCTACTCTTGACTAATGTTGTCGTCCTCGGTAACAATAAATCATTTGATCACGATCAATTTGAGAACTTAACGATAAATCCTCCTTTGTCGAGTCTAAATAGTCCTAAGAATTTCATCATAGAGAGTTCATTATAGGAAGATGCACAAAATGATGAAATTATCAAAATAATAATTTTATTTAATTAAAATTTAAGTATAAATTATATTTAGCTCAACCATCTATAACCTAGATGATTGATGTTAGGATATATTTTCTAACACCCTTCCCATGGTCAACCAATTAATTTGAGTTATCTAGGTATCCGGACCATCCACTAGCCTAGAAAGATATCTAGAGAGAAATTTATGAAGAGAGAGAAAATTTTAGAGAGAGAAGATTATATAAAGATAAAGTAGAGAGAAATTGATAGAGAGAGAAATTGAAAAGAGAAGATAGAGAGAGGAAAGAGGTAAGAGAGAGAAAACTCTTTGCTTTTTTGTTTTTCTTTTCTTTTCTTCCCTCTTCATTTTTTTTTCCTTTCTAGTTTTCTTCTTCTCAACTTCGTGAAAATAGGGGAGGGGAAAAGGGAGAGAAAAAGAGCTTGGCAACTTCCATGGCAGCGATCATGATTGATGAGGACCTCCTTGGTGCCAGCAACGATGGCTTCAGTCACCATCAGTCGAAGCACGACCATGTTCGATGATAGTGGCTGGTCTGATAGAAGAAAAAGAAGAAAGCAAGATAAGGGAGGTCCCGTCCCCTCTAAAATCCAGCAGATGGTGACTAAATCTAGCCATCAAAAGCCTTATGGGGTTCGAGGAATAGAGCAGAAAGGAAAATGGGAGATTGGTATCTTAAAACCGACGATGAATCGATGGTAGCTTGTTGGAAACACTTGGTATGAAAAATACAATAAACCCCTACAATTTTGCCAGTAATTGATCAAAGATTTGGGTGACGTATTGAGGAGCAGGGGAGGGGCATTTATAGGTGATTCTTAGGGCTTTTTCCTAGTTCAATTCGGTGGCATAATCCTTCTCTTAAACGGATTCGGGAAAGAAGAAGACTCCCCAATGGAGTCCTCTTCCTCCCCTTCTCTCATTTTTTTTTTCTTTTTTTATGTTGCTCCAAGATTCATGCATGGTTTGGGCCTATGGGGACTTTGGACTGATCAATAGACCAGATTCTTATATTTAATGCTTGGCACATGGTCTAATTGTATTAAACAAGTAATGCTAAAATGGCACATGCATAGAACCAGGAAATATGAAATGGCATATTCATGAAACTTAAGCAAGTTTGAATGGATAGTAAGTTTGAATGGCCTCTACTATTAATTAAGTAGTGAACTCTATTATTAAAGTTATGTTCTTGAAATATGGAATACTAAGATTTGAAAAATGTTTAATACTACTATTGTTGAAATGGCATTGCTAAGCTCAAATTGCATATGCTTTAGCCATAGCTAGTGCCCTTGATTTAAGTTGAAATGGCATTACTAATGTTACTATTATTAAAGTTGAAATATGAAGCAATAGACAATGCCACCACTAAGCATTATCTAAACAATTTGATCTTATATTGAATAGAATTTGTAAAGCCATGATTTGAAAAACTAGTAGATTATTACATGTTATCTGAAACAGGGAACTCTAGCATGCGTGCAACTTACAAAACTAAATAGGTTATACATTATCTTAAATTAGTACACTAAGGATCAACTTTGTAATCATGTGAGCATTACTAAACTAGTTGATAAGCGGCAATGAAATATTTTAAATCCTTTATAGCGCCACTAAGCAAGCTATGAAGATGAAACATTAGGGTTTCTATAGTATAACCTTTTTTTTTAATACTCCTTTTGATACCTAGACAAAACCCTTTGTTGCACTTCTTTTATTTCAAGTTATTGAAAGAAACAAACAAGTTCATCCTAGTTGTCCAGGAACATGAAACAAAAATGATTCTATATGTATACTCATATCCTGCTAGCATGCAATACCCTTATGCCTTGCTGAACCTTATTTTTGGACTATATATTGAAAGAGACACTGAAGAAGTTCATCCAACTTGTTCATGGAAAGATTGTTGAACTACTAACCAAGCTAATGCCATCGCTAAGTACATGTATATGTATATATGAATGTATAGGAGTGAACCTATATATTATAATCTTTTGACATGCCAATTCTAGATTAATCATGGTGGAACCTATGCCTTTCAACCATCGCAAAATTAGTTTCAATTTTCTTGCCATTACAATGGTGACAAATAGCATTTTGAGATTTATGAATATATATCATTTTGAGATTTATGAATACCTTTTCTTCAGCAACTGTATACTTTCCTTATCTTATTGAACCACAACTTGGACAAAGCTAATGCCATTGCTAAACCATGCATGGTCCATAACCCTTACTGAGCTTTTATCGAAAAATGTTGAAAGATACAAACAAGTTTGTATTACTAAACATTAAACAAAATGAAGAAGTTCATGGGCATGTGATACCCTTATGAAACATTTTAAAATAAGTCCTGTTGAAACATTATAAAACTTAGACTATGCCACTAAGACAATAGATAACTCAATGCAATCCACCTATAAATCAGCTTATAAATATTACATAACTCAATGCAATCTACCTATAAATCAGCTTACAAACATAACATAACTCAATGCAATCCACCTATAAATCAATTTACACACATTATATAACTCAATGCAATCCATCCATAACTCAATGCAATACACCAATACATAACTTGACCATAGCAGAGACAACTACAGTGCCTAAAACATTGTCCAAAATAATAAATTGACATAAATATTACAAACACCCTATAAAGCATCTCGAAGCTATACATCTCAATTATTGAAAATTTGAAACACGGTGGCCAAAATATTATGCCAAAGAATAGAGTCTTATGTGAAAGGATCACTGCACATTCAACTTATCAAAGCACTGAAATTTATATTGTCTCAACACTAAAATGACATTGAGTGAAATTTAATATTTAACCAAAAAAAACTATTTCATAATAGCCAAACATTGAAACTAAATACATTGTTCCCCTCATATATACAAACTAACTAAATCTAACATGTACATCAGGTACCTAAAAAACAACTACCAATCTAGGTAACCAAAAATAGCAATCCTCTTTCAGAGTACTTCCACAATAGCATCTAACAAGCATATCAACTAATGTTGCCAATACTACTACCCTAAGTTCATGGTTGATCAAATAATGACTAAGTAGATCATTGTGGTTTCTCCTTCTATCATCTACATGAGCTCTTAATGAACCCTTGGCAATTTAAGTTGTACTTCTTCTACTAATTTGCCTCATCTTGGTAGATTCCTGTAAATGTAATCCACCTATAAATTTGCTATATGATATTACACAACTCAATATGATAAAAAACTTACCATAAAAAATCTCTCCCCAGTATTAGGTGAGAGATATAGTCCATAGCCCTTGGGTAGCATTTCCTACCTTAGACTAGATATAATCCAACATAAGAAAAGTAATATTATCATAGAATAAAGAAAATAGTAATACATATTAAAGAGATAAATAATTTTGTTGTGAGAACCTGAATTTTACTTGGTCTCCCTCTAGACCTCTTTGGTGGTGGATCAATTGTTGATGAATCACTTCTATTGGGGCATCCCCACTTGTTATGCCTACTTTGGAAGCATATTTGATAGGTCATTTATTTTCAATGTCTTGAAAGCTTATGAGGGTGCTTAGACTCCTCATGTGGGTCCTTCCTCATATTCTTTTTAGGCCTACCTGGCATTACTCTCAATGATGGAGGTAGCACTTCCTATCCACTAGTCCTAGGCCATAATTTTTCTCTATTAATAGCTTGAAGGACAAACTCATTACAACTTCTCCATGCATCTTTTATATAATACCCTACCATATAATCCTCCACATTATCATACTTATGCCATATAGCAGATATGGCATGACTGCATGGTATGCCTATTAGGTTTCATTCATTATATGCGCAGCTCCTATCAACCAAGCTCACTTCATAAGACTACTCCTTACATGTGACTTCATATTTTTTATTATTATTATAAATTGCTTCACAATATTTGCTCTTTGATTTATTTTTCTCTATCTTTTCTTGCATTCGAGGATAATTTTTTTCATACCACTTCTCGATATCTTCTCTTTTTCTTATCATTCGAACCATCAATGCCCTCCACATATCTTTCAGCATCTCAATCAATGGCTTTTCCGTTGCTTGAAGTATGCAACCATTGAAGGTCTCCAACATATCTTTGTCAATGACATCACAATATGAAAATAGACTGAAGAAGGCTTTGACAAACTTCTTGGATTTACATCTTTGAAGTCCTTTCATGATGCTTCAGATAACCCTTTTAGGTAATCCAATATATCTAGAAAGTCTTCCTTTGTTGTACACTTTACAGCTTTAAAGAAGGTAGATTTTAGAACTCCACCCTTATGCTTCTTCCTCCAATTTTCATATACATGTCTTACACAATGCTTGTGTACAGCATATGATGGCAAATCATTGATTGATCGAATTAATCCCTATATATAACATGTAACAAAATATGAGTAGAATGATCAAAAGATAAACATGATGTTCATGTATAAGATAATGACTAAACTTTACCTTTTGTTGGTCATTGATAATGGTCCAACCTAGCCCATTGCCAAGCCCTAGATCTTCTGCTAAGCTAACTCCAAAAATCCTCGCATTCTACTTCTACTACAGCTCATGCAATTGAAAATATTTGATTGTTAGAATCTCTACTAATTACAATTAGAAGCTCACCGTTAGAGATCCATTTCAATAAACAACCATCAAGCCCAAATATAGGCCTGCAAGTTGCCAAAAATCTTCTTCTAAGAGCTTCAAAACTAACATACGATATTTGGAACTGTAAACCATCACCAAACCTTTCGGCCTTATCATTACTATTGTCCCCTTGTTACTTCTTTTGATCTTTTCATAGTAATCAAGTAGTCTGCTATAATATTTGCTATGAGACTCTCTAATAGTCTCTAAAGCCATTTGTTTGGCCCTCCACATTTAGTCATGCTTACATCAACTTCAAATCTCATCCTAATGTCATGCTTCATCTCTTTAGACTTGTAACCAAGACATACTATAAGTTTTTCTTGAAATTCTCTTGCAATCCATCTAGCTATTATTTGACTGTTCTTATGGCTTACATCTATGGTTTTTAACATAAGTTTTAATTTAAAATTTATCATTATTTTTCTCATATGAACACTATATTATGAATGGACAATCATTAAATGTACATTTTATCTCCTCTAGTAGCCTTATTCTTCACAAACCTCTTATCATATTTCTATACTACACTATAGTTGATCACAGCATCTTTAAAATAATTCTATAGTATTGAATATATGTCATACCTTTACAAATTTCACATCCTACATGTTAGTTTTAGGATTAAAATAAACCCACTTCTTTCTCTTCATAAACTCATCAACCTCATGCTCAAGACTTGCTCAGGTGTATCAAATTCAGATAAATCATGATACTCCCTATCATATCAGCTTGCTCTTCAACTTCATCCAATGGAATAGCAGTACTTAGTCCTATAATCTCACCCATAGATAGTGGTTCCTTCCTTTGCAGCTCACTATCCTTTTTCTTATTCTTATTCCTTGCTTGCTTCATTTTGTCCCTCATAACTACTAACTCCTCATCATCAGTTAATAACCCAATATCTATATAGTAGCTATCATCACTCTCTTCCTCTTCACTATCAATGAACAGGGTGTACCCTTCATCTTTTGAAGACTCCTTAGTTATCCTTTTATCCCTAGGTCTATAAAGTACTATTTCTTTTTCTTTGTTTATTATCACTTGTTAGTTTTGCTTAGTTCTTACCTTGCTGACTTTACCCCTTCTTTGCCTATTCACCTTTGCTTCTCACTGGTTCAAGGCTTTGGTTCTCCAAAATCCTTTTAGCAACACTTTTAGTCCTTGTTCCCTCTATGACTTGTTCATCATGCTCAACTTAAACATGAAGATACTCTCTTGTATCTAATGCAAATGTTATCATTCCTTGAAGCTGACTATCCTCATACACAAGCCTCATTCCCTGATTATCAATTGGTACAAAAATCACATCAAATAATTTTACAACTTTATCCATGCAAAGCTTCTCCACTATGTCCTATAACTTATCATAATATAAACTATTTGTGTTACAAATGTCATAATAAGCCACATTGCCTCCAACATATTTAGTGCATGTAGCCTTGTTGACAAACTTCCCACCATGATGCACAGCAAGGGTTACACAATCCATTCTATAATATATTAAAAATAAAATATTAGTCACACAGGTAATATTAAGAAAAAAATTATGAGCGACATCAATAAAGTAGTCATAAAGACTGTTTGCAAAATAAACTAGCTGCTAACAGAGTCTATTAACATTTAATGTCCGTATATGAAGTAAGATATATAGTAGCAAGATGCCCTGCTTTGCCATAATAGACCATACTATCTTGCTGTACTTAGCAAGATATCTTGCTATACTACAATAGGGCATACCCTTTTTTCTTGAAAAGTATATGGCTTAGCAAGAGAAAAGCAGATATATGACAATGGTAACCATTAAAAAACAAAGATTTGACAACTTGGGACCACGTTCTGCCAAATCCCAAAGGTTTAACAAAGCTTTTAGATCACATGGGGAAGACTTAAGACCCATTATACTACATTGAGAAGCTTTAATAAAGTTTTGAAACCGTATACGGACAACATCTTGGGACTACATTCTATGTACATAAGAAAGCTTCAATAAAGCTTTGTGACCACGTATAGACATCACAAAAACAAACTTTTTGGATCACTTTCAAGTCAAAATCACTAGTAATATTTCATGCTAAGCCAAAGCTTTGTTGTTTTTCTCAGGTTGAGGGAATTACAGTTTATGAAAAAAATCTAAGTCAAACCCTAATAGATGAAACTCTAATGTAATCATGAAAATGGAGGATCAATCACTGCCTTCTTGTTGACTCACCATTCTCACAACCATCGTTGGTATTGAGTCACCAAGAATAGGAATAATTAGATTCCACATTCCAAATGAAGAAAAAAATGGGAGAAAATCATATCATCCATGTTAGCACCATCTGTCACATATCTTTATCACATGAGCCTACGTGACTTTTCCGCAACAACAAACAAATGGAATGTATGGCTAGGGTCCAAATTGAAAGATTTTAAAAGTTTGATGATCTGAATGCATCAAATTGAAGTTCAAGATGAAATTGAAAATCCTCAAATAGTATTAGGATTTTTTCTGTGATTAATCCTTAAATGTTTGATCATAAACTTTCTTAAAATATGTATAAGTAATTGGGAATATACCAAGCCATCAAATTCACACCTTTTATTTTTCTTTTTAGATTAGTGGACTAGTAAAATCTAGCAAATGCTTGGACAAGATGTAAGCAAGTGATTAGAGGCCTAGTTGAAGTTTATTTTTGATCAAAGTTTCTTATTTGAGGACTTGATAGTTTAAATCTATGAGTTACATTTTCTTAGTTTATACTTATATTTTCCTAGTTGATAATTATAGTTATATTTTCTTTTTTGGGTTGGATTCTAATAGAGATAAAAAAGATTAGATGGTTAAGAGAGGATCATCTCAAATTAAATTGTGTATATTATTTATTATAATAATTTTGTTATCCATATGATTTATAACTACTCATGGCAGGTTAACTTTTTGTAACAATAAATTTTGTCACTAAGAATCATTGTTTAATGGAAAATTAACTTTTGTGATAATAAATTTTGTCACTAATGGCAGGTAAATTTTTTTGTGGTAATATATTTTGTCACTCAAAATTTTTTTTATTGGCATATTAACTTTTTGTGACAATAAATTTTATTACTAAAAATTATTTCTAAATTATAGATTAACTTTTTGTAACAAAATATTTTGTCATTAATACTACTTTTTAGGTGACAAAAATATTTTATCACTTAAAGTATGTTCTATTGTACTAAAAATTCTACTATGACAAAAATATTTTATCAAAATATTCAACTTTTAGTAACAAAAATATTTTATTGTTTAAAATTTATACTCAAGAATTTATTGTGACAAAATATTTTGTCACAAAACTAGATTTTTAGTGACAAAATGTTTTTGTCACTTAATAATGCATATGGAATAAAATCTTGTTCATTTTAGTGATGAAAATATTTTTTGTGACAAAATTTTATATCTTTTCATGACAAAAAACTTGTTGCTAGATGAGGCTTTTTTTGTGACGAAATGCTATTTTGTTGCTAAAAGTATACTTTTTTGTGACAAAACTTATTTTGTTGCAAAAAGTCAGTCATGACTTATTGCGATAGGGCTTTAGCAATAATGCTGTGACAATTTTTTTTTCATCGCAAAAAATTTTAGCGACAAATAGACATTTTGTGACAAATTTTTTTGTCACAAATAGTCCTTATTTTTGTAGTGAGATGACATTCTATAATGTACACCTTGTAATTCTACTTGCAATCCTAGTAAAAGGTTCAATTTTTTATATTATATCATATATTCTTTTAAAGTCTTTCAGTTATAGTTCTATTTAGAAATCATAGTTCTATATATTAGTCTAAATAGATATATCTTCAATCTATGTAGTACAGCAGATAAAAGTATTTGGAGCTTCTTAATTTTTCTAAACACTCATATATGAAATTTTCTAAGAGAAGATTGATAGGTGGATTTATCTTAAAGATTTTTTTGCTGAATAGAAGGAGGCTTTTAAAAATTTTAGAAATGTATATTTTTCCCCTTTCAGATACTATTACAAAATTTTATATGAGAATTTAGAATAGCAATTGCCTTCTAGCTTAAAGCTTGCTGCTTTGATGACCGTATTAGGTTACATATTTGGACTGTTTTGACTAGAGATTGCACTTTGATTGCTTTTCTCAAATCACATTAGACTGAAAAAAACAATCCTAATTTACATGAATTACCTTTACATGTGCCACTAATAGACATAAACTTGTAGCATTATAAGAAAAGGTGCATCCAAGCTTACGATACCCTCCATTAGATTCGAAACATGTACATTCTTCATGAACAAGAGATAAGAGAAATACCAAAGTAAACTGCCATGCATTAGATCAGTTACGAGCTTCCAATAATTTTCAATTTGGAACTACAACTTTTTTCTTTCCTTTCATTTGGTTTCTTGGCTTTTTCCCCCTATATTCCCCCATCATTAGTGGTTTGGTTTGCTTATAATGAGCTAGTCTCTTCCTCCAGACATCGAGCTTACACTAGGTTGAAAAGAATTTGTGCAGTTTGTATTGTTTGCCAACCTACAGTTAAAATGCATCCTATTGGCATTCCTCTACTAGTGATAGAAGCATGTATACAATCTTGATGATTTTGAAACTCTTTTAATCAACGAAGTTAAAGAAAATGTGGTATGGATGATGGAAATTAGGGTTTACGCATATATTTTAGAAAGAAGCATCATTGAGAAATCCTAATCGTAATTTTATTTTGAAAATTTATTTAGAATTTTCTTATTTTTTTAGTTTTATTTTATTAAATTTTTTATTTTTATTAGGACTCAATGTAGAGTTTTATTAGGTTACAAGTTAGCAATTAGACTTCTATTATGTTGCTTTTTATATCTCTATTTAAAAACTCCACCTGTGTGGAGAAAAAAAGATTTAAATAATTAATTGATTTAATTTTTGAAATTCCAAGCTTTAATTTTTTTTTCTATTTAATTTTTCTTTATTTTCTTCTGATTTTACATCAATTTGGTATCAAAGTGAGAATCCCTTCCCTGGTTCCACGCCCACCGCTGCATCTTTTCCTACTTCCATGGTGTTTGTTCATAAAAAAAAAAAAGAAAAAAAAAAGATCTATAGACCGTACAATTCACAGACTAGGTCCGTAGATCTGGTCCATCAAAAAAAAAATCTTGAGGGTCCTTCTTGTTTTCAACCTGTAAGCACCATAAGATGGTATTTAATTTCATCTAGTAAAAAGTATAATTTTTTATTAAATTTTAAATTTTTTAAAATTTTTAGATAATTTATATTATTGCTTAGGTCCTTATTTTTATCCTTTATCATATTTTCTCTATATATTTTGCCATTGCATTCACAAGACATATTGATATTTCATTCGACTCTATAATATTATTGTGAGCATCATAGTTAGAATTCTCAGTACATATAGTATTTAGCCTAATATTAAATTATTTTTCTATCAAGACTATTGGTAACCTGAAAGACATACATAATGCTATAAAAAAATACTTGAATCTATCAAAAATATCCAAATAGTCTTCCAAGAAATCTTAAATCAAATATGCTAGTAATTAGACCAACTATATGAAGGAACCAAATCTAGGATTTCATAGGTAGATCTTGAAACTTTTTCAAGATCTTGTAGCGGAAGACTTAAATAAATCTAAAATTTAGTTAAATAACTATATAAACACCTAGATCTCAAATCTATTACATGATTAAGGCATGAGATTAAATCAAAAATTAAAATCAAATAAGAAAAAAAAATATTGATCAAATCAACCTAGATCTACACTATATCAAATGCAGGTATTTAGTTTATAGATCAGATCTATTATCTGAGCAAGTTTAAATATTCTAACTTGCTGATCCGAGCTTGAGGATGAAGTCATGAGTCACACATGTGTCCGACCTCTAGAAGTCATCCACACGAGCCTATGATCTCTGATCTGAAGTTTGATGTAAGAAATTAGCACAACATATTAGTACTGTGCTGATCCTTCTTTGACGATCGATCCGATGCTCCCTTCTTCAAAATTTGAACTCTTCAAAATATGAGAAAAAAGATGAGAGTTTGCTAATCTGATACTCTCTTTAAAAAAAACTCAAAAACAAGGAGGAGAGATTGAAAATAAAATAGTCCTAGAAGAAGATCCTCTTCTTCTTCTCTTTTCTCTTATCTAGACACCTAGTTTGGTGCCTATGGAACCCCCACGCCCAAGGACCCTCTTCCTTTGATTTTTGCACACCCCAAATCTCTCCTAAAGATTTATATTTCATGAAAAAATTAGAATAAAATTCATCCAATAAATAGAAAAAAAAAAGAGTCTACATTAGATCAAATTCCTAGACTAGGAATATCCAAACATGAAAAGTTGTTGGGTTGGGCACCTCCTCTACAATTTTTGGCATGGACCAGCAAAGAAGGGCACACAAAAAGAGAGATTATTTTTATGGAATAAGAAATAAATTAATTAAAAGAGAGGGCAGCACTCAAGGAAAGATGTTTTGGTCAACAAGAATTTTATCTCAAAGAATTTTAAGAAAAATCAATTCCTCCTTTGACTTGGTCTTTCACCTAACTTCCAAATATGACTTAGAGGAAGAGAGGGGGCATGGAAATCAGGAAGAAAGGGATTTTCTATGAAAAATACCTAAAAAATAGGTATGGAGGGCATTGGGACCAAGGTGGCGCAAGGAGATAGGGAGTCCTAGTCACACTAGGACTCCTATTTTAACTTGGTCAAATAAGGTCTTTTAATCAAATAAAATCAAGATTAAACTAACCTAATTAAATAAAATCCTAATCCATTTAAGAACTTAATTAAATTAGATTAAATTAAATTTAATTTTAATTTATTTTTTAATCAAATTAGAAAATTGGGTTAATCCGAGTCCTAGTTAGACTAGGACTAGTTCTTTCTTGCACTTGGCTTATCCAATAAACCAATTAGACTTGATCCAATCAAGCCCAAACCAAATCTAATTAAATCATATTTAATTAGACTTAATCTCAGTCTATTGGCTTAATTAAATTAAGTCAATTAGCAATCTAATTGCTAATCGATCCTCCTGCAACACTTGCACTAGGTTAAACATCAATCATATTAATTGTTTAATCCTAGAATGATTCTTAATCATCGATCAACTATCCGATCAGATTGTAAGTTCTAATGTGTGTGTTCTCATAGGTCCGAACCTAAGCTGATAGCATAGGAATAAATTTCTGACCAATCAAAGTGACCATCTAGCAATGATATCCGATGGTTGGATAGGTTGAAGGTGTAGAACACCATCCTAAGAATCCATGTGGATATAGTTTCCATATAATTCATCCTCTTGACCATAATGTTCGTAGGACACATCAGAGGTCAACTATCAACTCTGATTAAATTGTCCACATTGTATTTCAAAATACCAAATTCATCTGATGGATTATCCTAGCCAAGGTTTTGCTATATTAAAATACAGTGATACATTCTTCTCCAACTCTTGGAGTGATCAATTCCATCTTGATCACACTCCGACTTTGCAAGTACTTGACTGTGCCCAGAAGCCTTCCATTGTTGAATTAAAAATTCAGTTAGTCCGGTACCAAAGCACAGTGAGTTGCTTGCAAGTCACTAAGCTGATCTCAGGTCTAAGGGATACTTATACCTATATCCCATTAGAGATATTCTCGATAGCAGAATGCTCTAAAGTTGATCATGTTCAATGATGATGTACCCATACATCTCACCTGTATGCCATACCAATATGGAGGACAACCAACCTATATGACATATAGCGACCTATGCTCGATAGATGTTGTTATCCTAATTAACAGCCTATCATTTGGTCATGAACACATTTAAAGATTAATCGATAAATCATCTCTTATCGAAACTAAACAGTCCTAAGAACTTCATCACAACAATGGAGTTCATTAGAAGATATAAAGTTATGATGAAAAAGATGTCAAAATATTTTTATTAATTAATAAATTAATTATAACTATAAAATAGCTCAACCATCAATAGACTGATGATTGGCTTTGGGACATAATTTCCAACAACTCCTACTTGTCCTAAAGTCACTCGGCATAGTATCTAATACCCATCTTCGACTTATAGTTACCGAACTTCTTGATTGCCAGGGCTTTAGTGAAGGGATCAACTAGGTTCTCCTTTTTATCGATCTTCTGAAGGTCAACATCATCATGATCTACGATCTTATGGACCAAATGAAAGCGGCACAGAATATGCTTTGTCCGCTGGTGTGCCTTCAATTTTTTTGCTTGAGCTATGGCGCCAGTGCTGTCGTAGTAGAGCAAGACTGGACCATCAATGAAGGGTGCTACTTCGAGCTCGGTGATGAACTTCCTCGGCCACACAGCTTTCTTTGCTGCATTTGATGCTACCATATACTCTGCTTCACAAATAGAGTCAGCCACTATATGCTGCTTAGAACTTTTTCAGTAGATGGCTCCACCATTTAGAGTAAAGATATACCCCGACATACTTTTACTATCATCATGATCAGATTGAAAGCTGAAGTCTATAAACCCCACAAGCTTTAGATCTGACTCACCATAAATCAATCATTGGTCCTTAGTATTTCTCAAATACTTAAGGATGGTTTTAACCATCTTCCAGTGATTTTCTCTAGGGTCAAACTGGTATCTACTCACTACTCCTAGTGAGTATGCCATATCTGGTCTCGTACATATCATTGCATACATAATAGACCTCACTATCGAAGTATATAAAATTCTACTCATACGCTTTCTCTCTTCAGGAGTTGTCGGACAATCCTTCTTAGAGAGAGAAATTTCTTGGTTTATCGAAAGATAGCCCTTTTTGGAATTCTCCATGCTGAACCTCTTTAGCATAATTTCTATGTACATGGATTGGAATATACCAAGCATCCTTTTAGATCTATCTCTATAGATCTTCATTCCTAGGATGTAGGAAGCTTTATCCAAGTCCTTCATGGAGAACTATGATGACAACCAAACTTTTATTTCTTGTAGTACGAAAATATCATTCCCGATTAAGAGAATATCGTCCATGTACAAAATAAGGAATACCACGGCTGGACCATTTGCCCATATATAAATGCAAAGTTCTTCTCCGTTCTTACGAAGCCATACATTTTGATCACTTTATCAAAATGCATGTTTCAACTTCTAGATGTCTGCTTCAATCCATAAATGAATCTCTGAAGCTTGCACACTTTGAACTCATTTATGGATGTGAACTCTTCAGGTTGTATCATATACACCTCTTCGGTCAGCTCTCTATTTAGAAAAGATGTCTTCACATCCATCTGCCAGATCTCATAGTCTAGATGGACAGTAATGGCAAGCATGATCTGAATGGACTTGAGCATTGCCACAAGAAAGAATGTCTCATCATAGTCAATACCATAATGTTGACGATACCCCCTTAGCAACCAGATGGGCTTTATAGGTCTCCATCTTTCCGTCTGTGCTCCTCTTCCTTTTGAAAACTTATTTACACCCAATGAATTTAAACCCTTCAGGTAGGTCAACTAATGTCCATACATCATTGATCTTCATGAAATCCATTTTGAATCTCATGGCTTCTAGCCATTTCTTAGAGTTGGATCTCTGCATCGCATCCATATAAGTGATTGGGTTTCCATCATTCTTATCGAGTTTGATGGAATCACCATCCTAGATTAAGAATCCATAGTATCTATCTGGATGGCAGGGTACTCTGTCGGATCGTCTTAATGGTGCGGGTTCACTAGGCTTCGGATATGATCTGATCAAATCCGACTTAGGTTCAACATTCTGTGTCAAACTTTCTACCTGTTGAACTTAATTAAGTTCAACCTTAGAGATAACAGTTTCTTCATTAAGAAACTCCTTTTTCAAAAAGGTTGCCCTAAGGTTGACGAACACATTTTGTTCATCAGCATGGTAGAAATAGTATCCTTTATGAATGTACACTTGTCAGACCTAGGTCCAATTTTATCTGTAACTAATCATTTGACATAAGCCCGGCACCTCCAAATTCTAAGGTGTGAAAGTGCTAGCTTACGCCCTATCCATATCTCATATGGGGTTTTAACTACAGACTTACTTGGAATCCTATTTAATAGATAATAAGCCGATTCGAGTGCATATCCTCAGAAGGATATCAACAACCTGAAAAATTTCATCATAGATTAGACCATGTCTAACAGAGTCTGATTCCTTCTTTCAGACACACCATTATGCTATGGTATTCCAGGAGTCCATTGGGAGAGGATTTTATTCTCTTAGATATGTGAGAAACTCATCAGAAAGGTATTCTTCTCCTTGATCAGATCAAAGAGTTTTAATACTCTTTTCAATTTATTTTTTTACTTCACTTTGGAATCGTTTGAACATTTTAAAAGAATCCGACTTATGTTTCATCAGATAGACATATCCATATCTGGATAGATTATCTATGAAAGTGATGAAGTAGACATATCCACCGCTGGCACTTGTGTTCATTGGTCCATATACATCAGTATGTACTAGACCTAAGAGCTTATTGGCTCTCTCATCTTTTTCAGTGAAAGGTGACCTAGTCATTTTACCAAGAAGACATGACTTATAGATCGAAAGTGATTCACAATCATTAACTTTGAGGATTCCCTCCTGAGTCAACCCATTTATCTTGTTCTTATTTATATGACCTAGCCTATAGTGCCATAAGTAGATATCTAATACAGTATCTAATCTAGGGTGCTTGCCAGTAGAATAGACTACATTAATAGATTGTGATAACATATATACACCATTGTTCAATTATCCATAGAAAGTAGTAACACCATTCACAATGACATTACAAACTCATTTCTTTATTGAAATTTCATAATTGTTCATGGCCAAAAGGCCTACATAAATGATATTTAAAAAAAAACTAGGATAGAAATAATAATCACTAAGAACAATGGTATGAGATTCAAATATAAGTTTCAAAATTTCAAAAGCTAGAACTGAAACTGATCTTTCATCTCCAATGTTCAGGAATCTCTCACCTTGCACGAATCTTCTACTGACTTGCAACCCCTACAACGAATTGCAAATATGGTAAGGACTATCGGTATCCAATACCCAGTCAATAATATCATAAATAAAAAATTATAAGAAGTTATCAAATAAATACCTTGCCCAACAGCAGCTTGCTTCTTTTTCTGCCTATTCGGATCCAGGGAGACAATGTACTGAGGATAGTTTCTTTTTCAATACCCCCGCTTCTTGCAAAAGAAGCATTCGGCTTGACTCTTATCGGGCTTGGTCTTTGGGATCTGAGCCTACATAGGTGTCCTAGCATGAACATGCACTTTCTTGGCTTTTTTCTTCTTGTTCTTCTTTCCTTTTCCAAAGGATCGAGAATGAGAAGATGAACCTTCCAGTAAGTTCACCGACTCCTTATGGAGTTGGTGATCCTTCTCAAAGTTCTGAAGTAACCTCAGTAACCCATGGTAGTCCACTTCAGGCTTTGACATTCTATAATATGTAAGGAATGAAAGATAAGGCTTGGACAGCGAGTTCAATATTGCATCTTTTCCAAGTTATTTGTGAAAGAAAAAGTCGAGCTTGCTCAAATGCTCTATGAGCTCGATCATATATAATACATGACCAGTGATAGAGGCACCATCCTACATTCTGGTGTTGAAGATGGTACAACTAGTCTTGTGCCTCTCAACGCCACCGGATGTGCCAAAAGAATCCTCCAACACTTGGAGCATTTCATTTGGCTAAGCTGTCTCAAACTTATGACTGAACTCGTCGCTCATCATAGCCAGCATAGTGCAGTGGGATCATGGTTCAGTCACTGAGCTACTTCTAATAAGTGTCTCTGACTATTCCACGTGCATTGACAGTTGGCTCCTCAGGTGCAGGATCCGTTAGCACATATAGGATCCATTCATGCTCCAGGACAATCTTCAACTTTCGGTACCAGCTATCGAAGTTGGGTCCCACCAACTTATCATTGTCCAATAATGATCGAAGAGATAGAGAAGTGGCCATGTCTGCACAAAAGAAAATCAAAATCTAATTAGTAATTGATTTATTAAATCTAAAGATTTGGACTTTAATCAAAAGATTTCGTCCACTATTTTATTCGAATTGATAGCCTCTACCTCCAATTCGAGGAATTATCCTAATTTCTTAGTGGATACTAGAATTCACATAGACTGTACACAAGCTCAACTTTGGTTGGTCCATCCATGTACATTTAAGGGTAGGTTCATAACCAATTATTTCTCTAAATAATTTTTAGTAATTAAATTTTGCCCCAGGCCCTGATTAGTTGGCTTTGGCCTTCTCAGAAAAGGGTTCAGTTAGGTCCAACTATTAACATGACCATACTTGGCCCATCCAATCAATGAATAATCAGACCCAACTTTGGTTGGCCCATCTGACCACCATTTAGAAAGATGTATCCAAGAGATCATATAATAAATGATAATTCCATCAACCGATAAGCACCAGATCTTTGGGCCTCCAATGATTATCCAACTGATGGATCTATTATCATCTACTTTAATGGGAGGCTATGATCCAGTTATCATATAACTATTTTATTTTAGAAATCTAAGAATTTTAGAGAATTTATTTATAGAAGTGAGTAGGTCAGATTAACCAACTTGTCATGATCCTTCCACTAACTTCATCAAGTCAGCTTAAAGGAGACCATTAATAGGCTAGTCTAAGAGCACCTAAATCAGTCAAACTGATTTACCTAGCTGACATGGGTGAGTTGGAATAGTCAAGTGATAAGTGCTAATCTATAGCTATGGCAAGTGCACCAGTCGATCAAGTAATAAAGTGAATGAGTAGAGTATCATCCCTAGAGGATTGAAAAATAAGTACTGAAAAGCTCTTTCCTATGCTTTATTTAGAAGATCAATTTATAAGAATAAGAAATTAAAGAACAAAATAAAGAAATAATTAAAAATTTTAAGAAAATAGAAAGAGATTAATTATTAGAATTTTAAACTTAAGAGCAATGGGTTACTAAGGCAATCGATTCACCAACTCAGTCAATACAATATTTAGATTATTAGATTAATTTTATTTCATGTGATGGTGGAGTCTCCTAGTTTATTCACTATCCTTTGGTCTAAGTGTAGCAAAAGTATCAATATTTATTAATTATCCTTTGGTCTAGGTATAATTTAAATAAATATTAATGCATTAAATTTTGTAAAACTCTCTAAATAAAATACGCTGCGTCCAAAGCGCACTAAAATTTGCACATGCATATGAATTCTAATTAAATTCATAATACAAGGTATATAATAAAAAAGCAATAACATAGATGTACTTGATCCGTATCATCTATATTCATCAGATCAATTAGAAGATGGCCAGTAATCTAAAAGCATTAAGATTAGATTTATATACTCCTCATGAATAAAATTTAAAATTAAAAATAAATTATATTGAATATTACATCAAAAGAGTGGCTACACCTTAGCATTAGTAAAAGAAAATTTAGTTCATGATAACAAGTTCAAAAATAGCAAATAAAAAGCATGAAGAAATTAGACTGTTTAATTACTGAAATTGGTTGTCCGTTGCTTTTGGTGTGGAAAACTTGATGAAGAAGAAGAGAAGCTCCTTGATCGATGTCTTGATTATCAGAAGAAGAAACGAAGAAAAAAATAAAAGCCCTTTCTCTTTTCTCTCTCAAAACTCTCTCTCAAAGCTGTCTATTATTTCCTATTCCCAAGCTCTCTCTTAAAAGTCTCTTCCCAAAACCCTCTATATTATTTTTCTCTCTACCTCTCCTCTCTGCAACAGCAGTACAGGCCTTTAAATAGCCTAATCTGGGTGGTCTTAGATCGAAATCCCATTGAAATCAGATTTAAAACTCTCAAAATAACTCAAAAAGAGCCCTAGATCAATTTTGACCATTGGATGTTGATCAAATGGGCCAAAAATCACTTAAAATTTGTTTTAAAAATCCAAATCAAGTTGGAATTCATTTGGACCATTGGATCAGCATTGAAGATCAAATCTGGACGATCAGATCATGCACAGAGAAGCTTCTGATTCTTAGTTTAAAGTTAGGATGAATCTCAACCGTTGGATCTCGATCGGGAGCTGCATCCGCCGTTCGTCAGCACGCAACTATCAATCGTTCGATCAAATCCCAGTGAAAGGTGTCCATCGGATTAGGTAGAATTTTTACATTGTCCTCTGTAGACCATGTGCGAGCTTGATGTTGCATGGACCGCCGCTTTCTTTAGTCAATCGGAGTGCGCTTCTCCCTATGAAATCCCTGAAATACCCTCTATAGTGGTCCACCATGCACCGCAAAAAATACTGATGTCAGTGCTGCATAAGCGTGGCATCAGTGGGTCAGTCGGTCTGAGCACGGTCTGCTGAGCCAATTTTTCTGAACCAATTTGAACCAGATCGATTTTTTTTATTTCCTTTGAAATTCATTTTCGAGCTCATTTGAAGTTCGTTTTATCTGAAATTTATTTCATCTAAATCAAAAAAATAAGATCTTCATATTGGTGGCCTTCTTTCCTATATAAAATTAATAAAAATATTAATTTTTAAAAAAATAGATTAATTTATTTTATAATTTAATACTTTTATTAGTATATTTTTATCACTTATCATACCTTCCAACTTAGTCATTGTTAGTCCCTTAGCAATATTTTATTTAATACCATATTTTAATAAGATTATCCATCAAAAAGATATAATCTAGGACTAAAGGTCAAAAAGTTTAGAAAATACCACTAACTAAGCATTGAGCTTCAGAAGCAAATTTTGCAGTTAATACAATTAAAAACTTTCTTAGAGTACATCAAAGATTTACAGCACTTATGTTCATGATGACTAACTTTAGTATTTCAGTGTTAAATTAAAGAACAAAAGTATCCTCTCATATCACCTATTTTGGTCAATTTTTTATACATTTCCAATTTTATACTCATGAATTAAGGTAGCTTTCACACTATCCTTTTTTCTTTTTTTTTTAATGTGTTGAGCATCCTGGCCTTCCCTCCATCATTTTATGTAAATTTTCACACTTGACCTAGGTGCAGAGCCCAGTTACTAGGCTTTGGATAATCCACATATACTCTATCTTTTGCACTTTATTTTTAGGCATGCAGCTCTTTCCTTAAATTCAAATTTTTTTATTAGAATGTATATTAATTATCAATTTTTAGTGATAATTGAATCCTCAGTTGGCCTTATAATTAATACCCACTTTGTCTTATTAGTGTGCATGTGTAATTAGAAGTGTTAATAGGCTGTTAAAAGTTTGACCAACTAATCTACTTCTTTAACTCATTACATTCATTAGCAGATATTTCTATCTTTTATAACTTGTCCGATCTATCTTGCTCAAAAAATTTTTCTTGACGCATGGTTATTATTATTATTATTATTATTATTATTATTATTATTATTATTATTATATATATATATTTTATCCTCTATCTTATTCTACATTGCCTTAAAGGGGAAAGAAAAATAAAGAATGCAATAAAGGACAGGAAGGAATACACCTGATTTGGTTCAGTCTGATTCTTTGAAGCTTTAAAATTTTGCTTGAGCTCTCATTGATTTTTTTTCTGTAAAATTAAAAATACACATCAAAGCAGTAAAAGAGCAACAATAAATTACTAAAAAATAAAAAAAAAATGATCAAAACTAAAAAGAAAAGAAACAACCTATCTAGTAGTTCTGATTTATAGTCTTCAGCTGGACTTTCTTTGAGTTCTAAGTTGAATCAATCTGATGCCACTTTAATTGAAATACTTTCATATTTGGTCAAGCCCTGTTTCAATTGGACATTGCTAGCTTTCATAGTCTCAAACCTATTTTCTATAGAATTCTCATATAATAAATTATCAATAATATCAATTAAAAAATAAGTTTGATTATCATCAGGATGTTTAGTATCTTTGAAAATATTAAAAGTAACTTATTCACCTTAGATTCTAAGAATTAATTTTTCTTATTAAACATCTATTAAAGCTCTTCCAATAGCTAAAAAGGGTCTCTCTAAGATAAGGGGTATATCATAATCTTCTTCCATATCAAGAATAATAAAATCAATAAGAAAAATAAACTTGTTTATCTTTACCAAGATATTCTCTACTATACCTCTTGGATATTTGATGGATCTGTCAGCTAATTGAAGAGTAATAGTGGTAGGCTTCGATTCTCCTAGATCCAGCTTTCTAAAAATAGAAAAAGGTATGAGATTAATACTTGCTCCTAAATCACATAAAACTTTATCAAAACTACAATCACCAATAATGCAAGAGATGGTAAAACTTTCTAGATCTTTTAGCTTCTATGGTAATTTACTTTGAAGTATTGCTGAGCATTCTTCATTCAAATTTATTCTCTCATGCTCTTTCAGTTTTTTCTTATTTGTTAGAATTTCTTTGAGAAACTTGGCATACCTGAGCATTTGAGTGATAACATCTACAAAAGGAATATTAATATGTAAATTCTTTAAAATTTTAAAAAAGTTAGAAAATTCGTTATCTGGATGTTGTATTTGTCTCTCCAAAAATGGTAGTGGCAGGTCATAGGGCTTTATATTTGGATCGACAAACTGTATATCTGGAGACCATCCATCTGCTGGTTGTTTCGGTGACTAATGAATTTTAGTTTATGGTTCCTTATTTGTAGTTGGCTCTTCAATCTCTTTCTTCCGATGTGGCTCTTCCAACTTTTTACCACTTCTTAGGATGATAGCATTGACTTGCTCCCTTGGATTGATCTCCATGTTGCTGGGCAAGGATCCCTGAGGTCTTTCGAAGATTATCTTAGCCATTTGGTCTATCTGCATCTCCAAGTTTCGAATTGCTGCTGCTTGGTCCTGCCTAAGTTTGGCTTCTAAATTTTTTATAGTTGCTTCTTGGTTTTGCATAAATTTGACCATCAGCTCCTCCATTTTGGGCTTTTTTTTAGGTACTTGGAACCCTGGGGGTGGCTGTTGTGCTACATTTTGATTGCTCCACGATAAATTTGGGTGCTTCCTCCACCTTTGATTGTATGTGTTGGAGTAGGGATTGTTTTATTGCGGCCTAAAAAAATTACCAACATAATTAGCTGTATCAATTGCTTTAGCAAAAGGATTACCTATCTAACAATTGCTCGTATCGTGTCCTCCATACAGATCATAAGTGATGCTCTGAACATGTATAGCTGTTCCCTTCAAGTTGTTGACTTCGGCTCTAAGGGCTACAATTTCAGCTAGTAAGGTTGGCACGCAATCTACTCCCTACACAGCTGCTGGTCTTTTTGGCATCATGCATTCTGTCTACCACTAATAGCTATTTGATGCCATCTCATCGATCAGATCGAAGGCTTCTTCCTCCATTTTTTGGTTAATGGTTCCTCCTGCTGCTGCATCAATCATAAAATGATTAGTAGGAGATAAATCATTATAGAAAGTTTGTACCTGAAGCCATACGGGTAGTTGATGATGTGGACATCTCCTCAGCAGTTTTTTGAAATGCTCCCAAGCCTCATATAGTGTCTCCATGTTCATCTGCATAAAAGAAGTGATATCATTGTGCATCTTAGCAGTCTTGGAAGGTGGAAAGTACTTAGCTAAGAATTTTTGAGCTAGGACATTAGAAGTTATGATAGAACCTATAAGAAGAGAATGAAGCCAACTTTTAGCTTTATCCCTTAAAGAGAAATAATCTTAATCTAATAGCATCATCTGACACCCCATTAATTTTAAAAATATCACAAAGTTCAAAAAAGTTAGAAATATAGACATTCAGATCATCATGCACGTGTCCATTGAATTGGACAGTTGATTGAATCATCTGGATCATCGTCGATTTTATTTCAAAGTTGTTTGCTCACACAGATGGTCTCCTGATGCTCGAAGCTGCATCAGCTATAGATGGTGTGATGTAATTGTTTAATGGACAATGTACTGATTGAATAGCTTTATGCTATCCCTCGGTTGCCATATTCAATCCTAGATTGATGTCGTTAGGATCTTCAGCTGCCATGTTTCTTTCTTGTTGTAGTCTTCTAATGGTCCTTTCAATTTCTGAATCTAAAGATAGTAAGTTACCATGTCCAGTACTTGTCATGCACTGAACAATTTTTTTTTAAAAAAAATAAAGTAAGAATAAAAATTAAAAATAAAATTTTAAAGTAAAGCTAGGATCAAAATTTTAATATTATTTTAGACACAATCCTCAGCAATGGCACCAAAAACTTGATCATGCTAATCTATAGCTATGACAAGTGCACCGGTCGATCAAATAATAAAGTGAATAAGTAGAGTATCATTCCTAGAGGATTGAAAAAAAAGTACTGAAAAGCTCTTTCCTATGCTTTATTTAGAAGATCGATTTATGAGAATAAAAAATTAAAGAATAAAATAAAAAAATAATTAAAAATTTTAAGAAAATAGAGAGAGTATAATTATTAGGGTTTTAAACTTAAGAGCAATGGGTTACTAAGGCAATCGATTCACCAACTCAGTCAATACAATATTCAGATTATTAGGTTAATTTTATTTCATGTGACAGTGAAGTCTCCTAGTTTATTCACTATCCTTTAGTCCAGGCGTAGCAAAACTATCAATATTTATTAATTATCCTTTGGTCTAGGTGTAATTAAATAAATATTAATGCATTAAGTTTTGTGAAACCCTCTACTTAAAATATGCTGCGTCCAAAGTGCACTAAAATTTTTGCATGCATATAAATTCTAATTTGATTCATAATACAAGGTATATAATCAAGAAGTAATAACATAGATATACTTGGTTCGTATCATCTATGTTCATCAAATCAATTAGAAGATGATCAGTAATCTAAAAGCATTAAGATCAAATTTATATACTCCACATGAATAAAATTTAAAATTAAAAATAAATCATACTAAATATTGCATCAAAAGAGTGGCTACACCTTAGCTTTAGTAAAAGAAAATTTAGTTCATGATAACAAGTTCAAAAATAGCAAATAAAAAGCATAAAAAAATTAGACTGTTTAATTACTGAAATTGATTGTCTGTTGCTTTTGGTGTGGAAAACTTGATGAAAAAGAAGAGAAGCTCCTTGATCGATGTCTTGATTATCAAAAGAAGAAAAGAAGAAAAGAAGAAAAAAAATAAAAGCTCTTTCTCTTTTCTCTCTCAAAACTCTCTCTCAAAGCTCTCTATTATTCCCTATTCCTAGGCTCTCTCTTAAAACTCTCTTCCCGAAACCCTCTGTATTATTTTTGTTTCTACCTCTCCTCTTGGCAACAATAGGACAGGCCTTTAAATAGGCTAATCTGGATGGTCATAGATCGAAATTCCATTGAAATTGGATTTAAAACTCTCAAAATAACTTAAAAAGAGTCCTGGATCAATTCTGACCGTTGGATGTTGATCAAACGGACCAAAAATCACTCAAAATTTATTTTAAAAATCTAAATCAAGTTGGAATTCATTTGGACCATTGGATCAACCTTGAAGATCGAATCTGGGCCATCAGATCATGCACAGAGAAGCTTCTAATTCTTAGTTTAAAGTAAGGATGAATCTCAACCATTGGATCTCGATCGGGTGTTGCATCCGCCGTTCGTCAGCGCACAACTATCACCCGTTCGATCAAATCTCAGTGAAAGGCATCCGTCGGATCAGGTAGAATTCTCAGATTGCTCTCTATAGACCATGCATGAGCCTGGTGTTGCATGGACCGCTGCTTTCTTCAGCCAATCAGAGCGCGCTTCTTGTGAAATCCTCGAAATACCCTCTATAGTGGTCCATCGTGCACCACAAAAAATGCTGATGTCAGCGCTGTGTAAGCATGGCGTCAGCGGGTCGGTCAGTCTAAGCATGGTCTGCTGAGCCAATTTTTTGAGCCGATTTAAACCAGACCGGCTTTTATTATTATTATTTTCTTTGAAATTTATTTTCAGACTCATTTGAAGTCCATTTTCTCTGAAATTTATTTTATCTAAATTAGAAAAATAAGATCTTCATATTGATAGCCTTTTTTCTGCATAAGATTAATAAAAGTATCAACTTCTAAAAAAAATAGATTAATTTATTTTATAATTTAATACTTTTATTAGTATATTTTTATCACTTATCATTAAGCAATCCGATCAAAACATAATCTCACCAAGAGGTTAGGTAAGTTTGATCGATGGAAGGATCTGCCAGGCTTACCTTAGACACCATCAGAAATGGCTAGGTAAGTGGGCTGTCAATTAAAAATCACTGATCTAATTTACCTTAGACACCAACCAATTTAATTAGTTTTAATTAGATCAACCTAAAAGTTCGTACTAGACCATGTAGCCAAGAATCAAGTCCATCTTGGGTCTTGTTAAAGACATGGACTTGACCAACTATAACTATTGCAATTGATCTAGAGAATCATTGACCTAATCTAAGACAACAATTGATTAGATTTAGTCAATTCTCTAATTAAATCTATTCTTTAATCTAACCCTAAGTCTAATCCAATTAATGGACCTAATCTCCACTAACCCATTTAACCTAATGTGTTATTATATATATCTTAGGATCTTCAATTCATAATCCTAGATCCTAATCAATCAACTTCTTAATTCTCAATTAAGTTTTGGGTTGAGGGTTGGGGTTCAGCGTTTCAAAAATAATTTTTATATTTATAAAATATTTTTATAACATGGTTCTATCAACCAAGTTGCATATTTGATTTATAATCAATATGCAAGTAAAATAAACATAAAACTACTTTAGATCTAAATGAAATATTTCAATAATAATCAATCATAAATCTTTCTAGATCAAATCTAACACATTTATGATGATTGAAATTAGATTAAAATATATTTAATTAGATCATAAAATCTCTTAGATCTAATCTAAAATTTTATGATCAATATTTTAGATCAGTACGTACTAGGATAACCTATTCATTGTAAGGGATAAACCTTACAGTAGGATAATCTTATGGCAGTCCGTATAATCTAAAATATTTTATTTTATTTTTTTTATAATTTTAAATTTAATATTTAGATTATAAATTAGATCTAATCTAAAAAATAATCTAGATATGCATAAAAATTATATAATAAGAACCTAGGCTTTGATACCAATTGAAGAAACCAGATCTAGGATTTCATAGGTAGATCTTAAATTTTTTTTAAGATCTTACAGTGAAAGACTTAAATAAATCTAAAATTTATTTAAATAATCATGTAAATATTTAAATCTCAAATCTATTATATGATTAAGGTATGATATTAAATCAAAAATTAAAATCAAATAAGAAAGAAAAAAATTGATCAAATCAACCTAGATCTACACTACATCAAATGCAGGTATGAAGTTTATAGATCATATCTTTTACCTGAGCAAGTTTAAATGTTCTAACTTGCTGATCTAGGCTTGAGGATGAAGTCATGAGCCGCACACACGTTTGGCCTCTAGGAGTTGTCCACACGAGCCTACGATCTCTGATCTGAAGTCCGATGTAGGAAATCAGCACAACATATTAGTACTGTGCTGATCCTTCTTCGACGATCGATCCGATGCTTCCTTTTTCAAAATTTAAACTTTTCAAAATATAAGAAGAAAGATGAGAGTTTGCTAATCTAAGACTCTCTCAAAAAAAACTCAAAAGAAAGGAGGAGAGATTGAAAATAAAACAACCCTAGAAGAAGATCCTCTTTTTCTTCTCTTTTCTCTCACCTAGACACCTAGTTTGGTGCCATGGAACCCCCACGCCCAAGGACTCTCTTCCTCTTAATTTTTCACACCCCAAACCTCTCCTAAAGCTTTGTATTTCATGAAAAAATTAGAATAAAATTCATCCAATAAATAAGAAAAAAGAAGAGTCCAAGTTAGGTCAAATTTCTAGACTAGGAATATCCAAACATGAGAAGTTGTTAGGGCGCCCAAATCTTGGGCACCTCCGTCATAATTTTTGGCTTGGACCAGCAAGGGAGAGTGCACAAAAAAGGAGATTATTTTCATGGAATAGGAGAAGAATTAATTAAAAGAGGGGGCGGCACTCAAGGAAAGATGTTTTGGTCAATAAGGATTCTATCTCATAGAATCCTAAGCAAAATCAACTCCTCCTTTGACTTGGTCTTCCACCTAACTTTCAAATATGATTTGAAGGAAGAGAGGGGGCATGAAAATTAGGAATAAAAGAATTTTCTATCAAAAATACCTAAAAAATAGGTATGAGGGGTGTTGGGACCAAGGTGGCGTAAGGAGATAGGGAGTCCTAGTCATACTAGAACTCCTATTTTGACTTGATCAAACAAGATCTTTTAACCAAATAAAATTAAGATTAAATCAACCTAATTAAATAAGGCTCTAACCTATTTAAGAACTTAATTAAATTAGATTTAATTTTGATTTATTTTTTAATCAAATTAGAAAATTAGGTTAATTCGAGTTCTAGTTAGACTAGGACTAGTTCTTTCTTGCACTTGGCTTATCCAATAAATCAATTAGACTTGATCCAATCAATTTCAAATCAAATCTAATTAAATTATATTTAATCAAACTTAATCTCAGCCTATTGGCTTAAATAAATTAAGCTAATTAGCAATTCAATTACTAATCGATCCTCCTGCAACAGTTATACTAGATTAAACACCAATCGTATTAATTGTTTAACCCTATAATGATTCTTAATCATTGATCAACCATTCGATCAGATCATAAGCGCTAATGTGTGTGACCTCATAAATTCAAACCTAAGTTAGTAGTATAGAAATAAATTTCTGTACCAATCAAAGTGACCATCTAGCAATGATACCCAATAGTCGAATAAGTCGAAGGTGTAGAACACCATCCTTAGAATCCATGTAGATATAGTTTTCATATAATTCATCCTCTTAATCACAATGCTCGTAGGACACATCAGAGTTCAACTGTCAACTCTGATCAGGTTGTCCATATTGTATTTTAAAATACCAAATCCATCTAATGGATTATCCTGACCAAGATTTTGCTATATTAAAATATAGTGATACATTCTTCTCCAATTAGATTGGTCAATTCCATCTTGATCACCCTCCAACTTTGTAAGTACTTGACTGTACTTAGAAGCCTTCCATTGCTGAATTAAAAATTTAATTAGTCTGATATCAAAGCATAGTGAGTTGCTTGCAAGTTACTAAGATGATCTCAGGTCTAAGGGATACTTATATCTATATCCCATCAGAGACATTCTCGATGGTAGAATATTCTAGAGTTAGTCACGTTCAATGATGATGCATCCATACATCTCATCTGTATGCCATACTAGTATCTCCACACTTCTTAGTTAAGAGGACAACCAACCTATATGGCATATAGCGACCTATGCTCGATAGATGCTGTTATCCTAATTAACAGTCTATCATTTGATCGTGAACACATTTAAGGACTAATTGATAAATTCTTTCTTTATCGAAACTAAACAGTCCTAAGGACTTCATCACAACAATAGAGTTCATTAGAAGATGTAAACTTATGATAAAAAAGATGCCAAAAATTTTTTATTAATTAATAAATTAATTATAATTACAAAATAGCTTAACCATCAATAGGTTGACCATTGGCTTTGGGACATAATTTTCAACACTATATACTGAGATTAGTGAGCTTCGTGCTAATTAAGTAAATAGCTATATAAATATAACAAATCTCATACATCAGTAGATAGACGTCAATTATCTTTAAGAGAGTCAAGAATAGACAAATAATTTTTAGAAGATGATCTTTCTAGTAGTCAACCTATTCATCGATCTTCTTCATAAAATCTTAAATCTAGTGGAGGTCAGAGTTATATCATGCACACTAGTCAATCTTTTTAGATATTTTTAATTTACATAATATTTTTTCTAATTATCCATCATTCCATAAATAATTTTGAGGATTCTCATTATCATAGAAAATATGAGTATGATCGAGAAGGCTATGAAGGAGAAGTAGAGCTACCAAATTTTGCATCTAAATATCCTAGGCAGCCTACTAGGTATGCACGAAATTTTGGATATTTTAGATCCCAAAGATAATAATTTAGAATATATCCAAATAGATATAAAAATTTAGAAGAGCCACTTAAAAAGATTGAGATTAAAGTCACCTCTTATGATGGTAGATTAGATCCAAAGGTATTTTATGATTGATTACTAGACTTAGAGGCCTATTTTGAGTGGTATGATGCCTCTCATATCCATTTTGCAAAAATAAAATTGACAGATTCTACTAAGCAGTATTGGTAAATAGTTGAAAGAAACTTAGGACGGATAGGTCATCCATCTATAGTACTTTGAAAGAAAATAAAATTAAAGATATGTGAGAAATATGTTCCTATTTATTTTAAAAGCTAGTTATTAGACTAATGATATACTCTTAGATAAGAAAATACTAGTATCACTGACTATATTACTCGCTTTGAAAATTTATAGTTGAGGTATGGCATATCTGAGGAATCATAAAAATTGGTTTCTAAATTTATTAGTAGTTTACAAAACGGTCTGAAGAGAAAAATCTTCTTGTATTCACCAGATTTTGTAGGAGAGACCTATCATAAAATCTTAAAAATTAAAAAATTTCATAAAACTTCATCTTAAAGGAGAGGAGCTCTTTTCTCTAATAAATCTAGATAGTCTAGGTCTATTCCTATTAGTCGTATAAGGAGTGTATCATAAGTAGTATCTTCTCATCCAGAATCAAATCTCATGGACATTAGGATCTAAAAATTCATGCCAAAGATATCTCAATTAGCTAGTTTTTCAAATATAGAATGTCACTATTGCCATAGAAAGAGTCACTTGATTGCTCGATGTCTATGTTGTACTATGATCATCGAATTAGAATATGAGAAAATAATATCTAAAAATGTACTAAAAGACTTTAACCCTCTAGAGTCAGCTAATTTAGAGAAAGACTATGAAAAAGAATATAAGAAATCAGGAGATCATGTTAATATCATGCGATGTATAGTCACCACTCCTGCAGACTCTGAGGCATGAAAATGTACTAGTATTTTTTATATATGTACCTAATGTGGGGATAAATTCTGTAAACTTGTCATTAATGATGGTAGCTCTATGAATATTATATCCAAATCTGCTGTTAATCGACTAAAACTAAAATCTCAACCCTATTCTCATCCTTATAGAGTTGCTTGGGTAGATTAAACATCTCCTCCTATTAATGAATACTATCTAATACCGAATAAGATGGAAGCTTACTCTGCTGAAATTATATGTGACATGTTACCTATAGAGATAGCTAGTATCTTATTAGGTCGGTCTTAAATTTATAATATAGATACTTATAATTTTGGTAGAGAAAATATATATATATTTATACATATAGATAAAAAAATTAGATTAAATCCTACCAAACTTAGTGTGTCCTGATCTTTTAAAAAAGATAAGATTTCTCAATTTTTCAATCAAAATTTTTTTTACATTTTAACTCATAAAAAATTTGAAGATGAGAGTGCAGAGTCTGGAATTATGTTAGCGGTCATTTCTAAAAGTAAAATTTGATTGACCTCAAACTTACAAAATAACCCTCCTCCTGAGATTGAAATATTATTAGAAGAATTTAAAAATATGATCTCAGATAATATACTAGATGGCCTTTCTTTCTTACGAGATATTTAATATGCCATTGATTTAGTCCTAGGGTCATAGATATCTAATCTTCCATATTATATGTTAAACCCGAAGGAGCGTGAGAAAATGAGAAAATAAGTAGAAGGTTTGTTGCAGAAAGAACATGTAAAGAAGACCATAGTTTTGGTTGAGGACCAGTTCTATTAGCCATCTCTTAAAAGGGATATGGCTAGAGTCCCTGCACAATGTCGCATATGCCAATTGGCTAAGGTCAAGAAACAAAACACTAGTTCGTATACTCCTCTTTCTATTCCCCACTCCTTGTGGAAAGATCTTGAATTATGTAGGACTGCTAGGAGACATGATTCCATCTTGATTGTTGATCGATTCTTCAAAATGGCATATTTCATTTCTTGTCAAAAGATTTCTAATGCTTCTTTTATTGTAAAGTTGTTCTTTAAGAAAATCATGTGACTTCACAGTTTGCCTTTTTCCATAGTATCCGATCATGATGTCAAACTTATGAGTTATTTCTGAAAGATTCTTTAAAAATTATTTGGGGCCAATTTAATTTTTTCTTCATCCTTTCTTCCAAAAACTGATGGTCAAACAAAGGTTATGAACCATAGCCTTAGGGATTTACTTCGATATCTAGTTGATGATAGGCTTAGAATGTGGGATTTGACATTACCTACAACAAAATTTATTTATAATAACTCAGTAAATCTGTCTACTGGAAAAGGTCCTTTTGAAATTATTTATAGCTTTAATTTTCATCAATCCATTAATCTTATTCTCTTACCCATGAATAACCGTACTTTTGAGTCTGCTACTTCTAAATACATTCATGACATTCATACTGACATTAGGCAAAAGATTGCTATGAGTATAGAAAAATCTAAATTTACTGCTGATGATTATCGTAGAAAAGTGAAGTTTAATTAGGATGACTATATGATGGTTCGTATTCATCCCAATCGTTTGAAAAAAAATCCTGATTTCTTTAATCAAGTTCATTCAGATCTGATAAGATCAAGAGATATATTTCAAAAAAAAAAAATTTGATCTAGATCAGATCTAAGATATTTTAGATCTAATTATTATTATTTTAAAAATTAAAATAAAATTAGATAAATTAAATCAAATTTAATTTATCTTGAAGTGGGTAATCCTATTATCCATTGATGATCCTGTAAGTAGCGGAAGGTTCTGAATCAAGCCACACAAGTGCCTGGCCTCTACCAGTATCCACTCGGGCTGGATCTAGAGATCCTCTTCTTCTCTATCACGTCTCCAGAATTAGATCTGGATCTGATCTGAAGGATCTTCAAAACTTCTTTTGAAGATCAGCAGTCATCCTTTGCAGCAGCGCAGCCTTCTAGCTTTCACTCACTTTCTCTTGTCTAGATTGCACCAACCAAGGTCCAAAACCCTTTTGGACGTGGAGAGGAGAGGAAGAAGATGCTTTGGCATGGAGGAGGAGAGGAGAAAAGGCCTTGGGGCGTGGATATCTCAATTAATTCAGATTCCTCTTTGAGTTGGGCGCAGGATCTTATTTATAGACTAATTGTGATCCAACTCCTCTTCTTCCAAACAATCACAACTCTTTGTGAAATTAGATCTAAATTTGATTGGTAGGAATAGAGTCCCCTGGATTCCTTCTTAGAGAGCATCTAAGATCAATCAAAGTTGGTTCTTAGGAGAACTCTAATTGAAATCCAAAAAGATGGAGTCCCTGTCCAATAGGGACTCCCGGGCGCCTCCAGCTTGGGCACAAGCCAAGGGTGGCGTGTGCCCTCTTCCTTGCTAGGTTTTGGCAGGAGGATTGGCCCCCACCAGCTCTTCAATAGGTGCATGACACATGGATAGAAGTCAAAGTTCAATGGTCAACATTTGACCAGTCAAAGGTAGACTTTTGACCAAAGTCAAAGAACGAGAAATGGCAGGTGACCAAAAATGGTAGGTAATGTCTTACAAAATAAGACAACCTTTTCTAACTTGGACAACCTCCAATCAGACCATATGAAGGCCTCTGATTGAGCACAAACTTCTTTGGCTCAGTCAGACAACTTATTTGTGATAGCAAAAGAAGAATGTTAGGTTCAATCGAGTGCTAGCATGATTTTCTTGAACCTAATTGAATCTCATTCAGATCAATTGAACTAGATCAGTTCAATTGATGATCACCAGATTCAAACCCTTGTTTGTGTGACCCAGTTAGGTTCAGTTCTGTATGGTAATGGGATATGTCATGATCTCTATCATCGACATCATCGAAACTCCTTTCGATGGATCAGAACTCTTCTGATTCGAACAGCTAGAATGATCGATCATCTAAATCATTCTAATTGCTCCCAAAATCCACCAGTGACACCTAGCAGTATATGGTGGCAACCCATCAGAGCTGAATGCGAAACCTCTTGGTGCAGCTACCTGTGTGATTAAGTTCTTCTATCTTGAGCCCGATCAGATTAGGGTTAAGGTGAACTCGTCAAACCCTAGTCTCTGTCATATGATGTAATCATTCGATTTCAAGTCCAATGTGAAAATCTAAATAGAAACTCTTTCTATTATTTCACTCTGCCATGGCCATGGACTTCTGGACTTGATTCTCATGATCATCATAGGGCTGCTCCTCTACCACCGAGGTAGATAGATTCCATCTTGATGCAATCCAGTTCCTACAATGAACATGCTATAGCCAACATACACCTCAGGATTCCATATGGCTAGGAGACCGAGTAATGGTGTAGTCAAACTATAACACCCTCAAGGTGAACTGCCGATGCACCTCAGGTCAAAGAACCAGACACACTACTGCAGCATCGAGTCAGTCATTGATGAGAAGGTAGACTTCCTAATGACTACTCGAGGTGGTCACGCTCAGTGCCCTCATTCTCTAATGAGTACCTGTACTCTCGCTCCGTGTCTCCACACCATAGACTCAAGACTCATCTACTAAAGAGAAGCGATTGTACACCAACCTTCCGGATCAATCACCATCCTCGTGATGATCCTATGGTCGGAAGCATTTTATGAGTTAATAATGATTATTCATGTCTTAAATTTTCAACTCTTGAAAATATGAATTATCATTATCATTAACTCAAAGGATGTATCACAGACACTAAATACACATATGTGATAGAAAATAACCCATTTTATTGATATTAGTCAAAATTATAATTTTGCCCCTAGAAGTGTATTACAAGTGTCAGCCAATTCTGGCTTCTAGGGCACATATATCTAACAATCTCCCACTTATCCTAAAGCCAATTGGCTACAAGTCTAAGTCCCATCTTCTCAAGGTGGGCTTCGATCTTCTGCTGGCCCAACGGCTTTGTAAGTGGGTCTGCCACATTATCTATGGAGTTGACTCTCTTGACCTCGACATAATCCTTCTCGAGGTAATCGCAGGATGAGGTGGTATCGCCGCTTAATGTGCTTGGATTTTTGGTGAGACCTTGGCTCCTTAGCAAGGGCTATGGCGCCATTGTTGTCGCAGTATAGAGGAATGGCATCTGATGGCATTACTCCAATTTCTGCAGCAAACTTCTTATACCAGAATGCTTCCTTCGCAGCCTCTGATGCAGCGATATATTCTGCTTCCATGGTGGAATCTGCTATCACCATTTTGCTTGAAACTCTTCCAGCTGACAGCACCACCATTGCACACAAACAGACTTTCAGATGTCGACTTTCGATCATCTATATCGGACATGAAATCCGAGTCTGTGTATCCCTGGAACTTGGAGTTCTCCGTTACCAAAGACCAACATCATATCCTTAGTTCTTCTCAAGTACTTAAGGATACATTTCACAGAAGTCCAGTGTTCTTCACCTGGATTTGACTGATATCTGCTTGTGACACTCACAGCATGGGCTATATCAGGTCGTGTACATAGCATGGCATACATGAGGCTCCCTATTGCAGAAGCATAAGGGATCTTGCTCATGCGTTCTATTTCCTCAGGTGTGCTAGGGCACATCTTCTTGGAAAGATGAATACCATGTCTGAAGGGTATTAATCCCCTCTTAGAGTTTTCCATACTAAACCTCTTTAGTACTTTCTCTATGTACATCTTCTGTGAAAGTCCTAGCATCCTATTCGGTCTATCCCTATAGACCTTAATTCCTAGAATAAAGGATGCTTCACCTAGGTCTTTCATGGAGAATTCCTTGGACAACCATAATTTGACTGATTGTCAACATGGAAAATATCATTCCCAATAAGGAGGATGTCATCCACGTACAATACGAGGAAGACAACAGCGCTCCCACTGACCTTTTTGAAAACACACGGTTCCTCTTCATTTTTGATGAAACCAAACATTTTGATCACATCATTGAAACGAGTGTTCCAGCTCCGAGATGCTTGCTTAAGTCCATATATGGACCTTTGCAGCTTGCAAACCTTGTGATCAGTATCACTGGATGTGAAACCTAGCGGCTGTTCCATATAGATATCTTCCTCAAGATATCCATTTAAGAATGCCGTTTTCACGTCCATTTGCCATATTTCATAATCGAAATAGGCTGCAACGGCAAGCAATGTGCGGATGGATTTTAGCATAGCCACCGAAAAAAAGGTATCCTGATAGTCAATGCCTTCACATTGACTATAACCTTTTGCCACTAGTCTAGCCTTGAATGTCTCCACATTCCCATCTGCACCAATCTTTCTCTTGAAGATCCATTTACACCCAATAGGTACTATACCTTCTGGTGGATCTACCAAGGTCCAGACTTGGTTTGAGTGCATCGAGTCAATTTCTGACTGCATTGCCTCTAGCCATTTCTCGGAGTCGATATCTGATATCGCCTCGTTGTAGGTTTTGGGATCATCACCATGAGCACCATTACCTATGAGGAACATTTTCTCTACTTCCTCTGAAATAATACCTAAGTATCTTTCAGGGGGACGAAAAACTCTTTCCGATCTACGAGGTGGAGGAGGTAGTGTTCTTATTGGCTCAACCTGATTTGGTTCCAATTGGTCCTTAGCTCGTTGTACTTGTGAGACTTTCTCATCAAGCTTGATCTACTTTTCCAATGCCGCTATCTTGAATAAACTATTTTTCAAGAAAGATGGCATGTCGACTCACAATCACATTGTGGTCTTCTGAAATGTAGAAATAGTATCCTAATGACTCTTTAGGATATCCTATGAATCGAGCTCTAAAGGACCTAAACTCTAACTTGTCCGCTTGTTGTCTTTTGACATGAGCCGGACAACCCCAAATTCTGAGATGACTCAGACTTGGTTTCTTACCGTGCCATATCTCATACGGTGTGGTAGGAACGGTTTTAGAGGAAATCCTATTCAGTAGATAAATTGAAGTTAACAATGAATGTCCCCAAAGAAAATCAGGAAGGTCTGTGAAGCTCATCATGGATCGAACCATATCTAATAGGAGTCCGATTTCTTTCATTCTGAAACCCCGTTGAGTTGAGGTGTTCCTGGTGGAGTCCATTGAGAGACTATGCCATTTTCCTTAAGATAGTCTAGGAATTTTTGGCTAAGGTATTCACCTCCTCGATCTGATCGAAGAACTTTAATGGATTTTTTAGTTTATTTTTCTACTTCATGTCTGAATTCTTTGAACTTTTCAAAAGCTTCAGACTTGTGTCTCATAAGATACACATACCCATACCTAGACAGATCATCGGTAAAGGTAATGAAGTAGACAAAATTGCCTCTAGTCGGCACATCAAATGGGCCACACACATCAGTATGTACTAGGGCAAGGAGATCTGTGGCCCTTTCCCCATGTCCAACAAAAGGGAAGTTTGGTCATTTTGCCTTGAAGACAAGATTCACAAGTTGGATATGACTCGGAAGTCAATGGACTCAATAGCCCATTTTTCTCCAATTTGTTGATCCTATCTTCTGCTATATGACCTAATCTCAGGTGCCATAGATATCTATCGTTTGGACTATCCCTAGGTCGTTTGGCATTCACATTTTGCTCGATAGTTAGAATAGGTACATCAATATGTAGCTGATAAAGACCATTAATAAGAAAACCATTTGCAATTTTATTTCTTTCATAAAGAATGTTACAATGGTCCTTAAAGAAGGTAATCACATAGCCTTCTTGTGCTAAGCATGAAACAGAAATCAAATTCCTGCTAGCTGCAGGCACATAATAACAGTCTTTTAAAACTAAGTCTAAACCAGATGGTAATCGAAGAGGGTATGTTCCCACGATTACTGCAGCAACTCTTGCTCCATTACCGATGCGTAGGATCATGTCTCCATCCCTCAACCTCCTGCTATCCTCAAGACCCTGCATAGAAGTGCACAGATGAGCACTAGAACCAGAGTCAAGCACCCAACTGGATGCAGAAGAAATCGTAAGGTTAGACTCAATAACGAGCATACCTCCAGAAGGACCTTCCTTCTTGTTCTTTAGGGTGGCCAGGTAAGTAGGGCAGTTCCGCTTCCAATGGCCGTCGCTGTTGCAATGGAAATACTTTTCCTTTGACATCGGCCTTTTTTTTCGGCTCTGCCTTCTTCTTCTTTGTTTCTTCCATCTTCTGCTTTTTCGCAGACTTCTTTTTTTTTTTCATAAGACTTTCTTTTGGAAGAAGTCCGTTCCATAGCAAGAACTGAGCCTTTAGAATCTTTTCATAGAAAGCTCAGCGGTGAACCAGCATATTCATTAATTCGGCCACCAAGGAATTTTGAAGTTTATGCATGTGGTAATTCATGATGAATTGCCCATATGCATCAGTCAAGGATTGCAGAATAATATCGTTCTGCAGGTCCAAGTCTAACTTCACACCGAGCTTCTCAAGCTCTTCCATGTCCTTGATCATTGTCAGACAGTGATCTTGGACTGACTGCCCATCACGCATCTTAGCCTTAAAAAGTCATTTCGTGACTTGATATTTGGCTGCGCGACTCTGTTCACCAAACATCTCCTATAGGTGAGCCAACATTTGGCGAGCAGTCCCGATATCTTCATGTTGGCGCTGGAGCTCATCAGACATCGAGCCCAACATGTAATATCTGGCCTTATTATCTTCATCTATCCATTTTTCCAGAGACGCTCTCTATTCAATAGATGGACGGCTGGTAAGGTGGGAGGGTCCTGGTCCAAAACATGGGTTAACTTCTCGGAACCCAAAATAATTTTATAGTTCCTGAGCCAATCTTTATAATTGGGTCCGGTCAGTCTATGTGTGTCCAGGATACGTGCTAATGGGTTGGACGCAGACATTTTTCTGTAGAGAGTCAAAGATTCTAGTTAGATACTGTAATTATGACTTGACCAATTTATTTAAAAATTTTATTTTTAAATAAATTAGCTCCCACTATTTTCTCAGGATCCCTACACTCCCTCTGTAGAGATGCAAAAATCTCCATGATTAATGATTTCTAGTGGGTGGTGCGGTCTCACCAACTGACTCATCACCTCACCTAACAGTTATTGGTGATGGGTTAGCCAATGAGTGAACAACTCTTGTTCAATGATTCTCTAATCATGGTGCACCCAAACTTGATCTCTAATTCATGAATCTCACCGTATCCAGAATATTGATCCACTCCTTAGTTAAGTCAGACCCACCATTTGCATAGACTGGATTTCCTAATTGAGTCTCTCACCGTATCCAGAATATTGAGCCCAACTCATCCTCCAGCCCATAGCATCCAATGCCTAATAGACATGGTTGCATCTTTTCGGTGCAACTGAGCCACTGTATCCAGCCGAGAACAATCAACCCCGGGAAGGGCCCGCACATCTACAATGGTGGAAGACCTCAGACTTAATCTTTTCTTAGGGAGAATTGATTCAGGTCTCATTAAACTAGACTTGTCATAGTCATAACAATTATGACTAACCTAGTGGCATGGGTTAGCTCGGATTATTGACCACCTCAGATCAGAACTGTGTCAACAGATATGGCCAGGTAAGTGAGACCGGTGGAAGGAATATGCCATTAACTCATACAAGAATGCATTCAGGTCGAGTAGCTTCCAATTAAAAATCAGTCGGTCGTATGTGCCAAACTTACCTTAGACACCAAATTGTTGAGCCAGAACCAATTGGGTTAGCCTACAATCCAGACTCTAACCTCTTGAGCCTAATTAGGTCTTGCTTGATCGTGACTCGATCTTGACCCAGACTTAATCCTATTAGGCTGGTCAATTTAAGCATTGTTGATCCCATCTAACCAACTCTTGATTCGATTTGATCAACCGCTTAGACCTAATTGAGCTACCCAAGCCCGAACCCAGTATTATGAATATGTCTTAGATCTAAAATTCTCAATTTTAGATCCTAATTAATATTTCATAATCTTAATTTTTAATTAAGTAGGGTTCATAAACAAAATATGCACAATAAATCCTAGGATTTCAGGATCTAGGATTTTGCAGAAAGTAAGTTTTGGGTTTCTGATTAAGGACGAACACGCAGCACCCCTACACATCATAAGAACACCCCATCGAATGGAAAGAGAGGGCCTTTAAATCCTTCTTCATTCTTATGATCGGACGGCCAAGAGGAATGCCTTAATCAGGAACATGCAATACTACAAAATAGTTTTAGATCTATATCATATATCTCATATACAAATTAGATCTAATCATGGCATATTTTGCATACATCTCATGTATCGAATCATGCATATTTTCAGATCTAAATTATCTCATAATAATCTAAAAAATTAGATTTAAATTGATCTAATCAAAATAAATTCTAATCTAGATAATTATGTAGAACTATTCTACAACTAGTCTAGACATGCATCAATCATATCTCATATGATATTTAAAATTAAATAATTTTTATTTGCTATTTTTAAGATATTATTATAACCATTATAATATCAAAAAATAGTAAATAAATTGATCTAAAATATGATTTAATCAGATTAAATCAAAAACATGCAAGACTATTCTATAGAACTATTCTATTTTAGAACTAGTCATGCATATTTTCTAATCTTAGATCCAAATCATTTAATTTTAATTTTTTCTGATTTCAGATCTGATCACATCTCATGTGACATCTAAAATTATTTATTTTTTAATTAAAATAAATTTAAAATCAGATCTAAATACTTTTAGAACCTGGCTCTGATACCAGTTGAAGGGAAATCCTGATTTTTCGGTCCAGGTTCGTTCAGATCTGATCAGATCAAGAGATATATTTCAAAAAAAAAAAATTTTCTTTGATCTAGATCAGATCTAAGATATTTCAGATCTGATTATTATTATTTTAATAAATAAAATAAAATAAGATAAATTAAATCAAATTTAATTTACCTTGATGTTGGGTAATCCTATTATCCATTGATGATCCTATAAGCAGCGGAAGGTTCTGGATCTAGCCACGCAAGTGCCTGGCCTCTACCGGTATCCACTCGGGCTGGATCTAGAGATCCTCTTCTTCTCTATCACATCTTCCAAAAATCAGATCTGGATCTGATCTGGAGGATCTTCAAAACTCCTTTTGAAGATCAGCAGTCGTCCTTTGCAGCAGCGCAGCCTTCTTGCTTTTGACTCGCCTTTCTCTTGATCTGAATCGCACCAACCAAGGTCCAAAATCCTTTTTGGATGTGGAGAGGAGAGGGAGAAGATGCTTTGGCGTGGAGAAGGAGAGGAGAAAAGGCCTTGGGGCGTGGAGATCTCAATTAATTCAGATTTCTCTTTGAGTTGGGCATAGGATCTTATTTATAGACTAACTGTGATCCAACTCTCTTCTTCCAAACAATCATAATTTTTTATGAAATTAGATCTAAATCTGATTGGTGGAAATAGAGTCCCCTGGATTCCTCCTTAGAGAGCGCCTAAGACCAGTCAAAGTTGGTTCTTAGGAGAACTCTAATTAAAATTCAAAAAGGAGATGGAGTCTCTGTCCAACAGGAACTCCTGAGCGCCTCTAGCTTGGGCACACGCCAAGGGTGGCGTGCGCCCTCTTTCTTGCCAGGTTCTGCTAGGGGTCAGGCACCCATCAGCTCTCCAATAGGTGCATGACATGTGGACAGAAGTCAAAGTATCAATGGTCAATATTTGATCGGTCAAAGGTAGACTTTTGACCAAAGTCAAAGAATGAGAAATGGCAGGTGACCAAAAATGGTAGGTAATATCTTACAAAATAAGATAATCTTTTCTGACTTGGACAACCTCCAGTCAGACCATATGAAGGCCTCTGATTAAGCATAAACTTCTTTGACTCAGTCAGGACAACTTATTTATGATAGCAAAAGAAGAACGTTAGGTTCAATCGAGTGCTAGCACGATTTTCTTGAAACCTAATTGAATCTCATTCAGATCAATTGAACTAGATTAGTTCAATTGATGATCACCAGATTTCAAATTTTTATTTGTGTGATCCAGTTAGGTTCAGTTCTGTATGGTAATAAGGATATGTCATGATCTCTATCATTGACATCATCAAAACTTTCTTTTGATGGATCAGAACTCTTCTGATTCGAACAGCTAGAATGATTGATCATCTAAATCATTCTAATTGCTCCCAAAATCCATCCAGTGACACCTAGCAGTATATGGTGGCAACCCATCAGAGCTGAATGCGAACCTCTTGGTGCAGCTACCTGTGTGATTAAGTTCTTCTATCTTGAGCCCCGATCAGATTAGGGTTAAGGTAAACTCGTCAAACCCTAGTCTCTGTCATATGATGTAATCATTCGATTCAAGTTCCAATGTGAAAATCTAAATAGAAACTCTTTCTATTATTTCACTCTGCCATGGCCATGGAACTTCTGGACTTGATTCTCATGATCATCATAGGGCTGCTCCTCTACCACCGAGGTAGATAGATTCCATCTTGATGCTAATCCAGTTCCTACAATGAACATGCTATAGCCAACATACACCTCAGGGTTCCATATGGCTAGGAGACCGAGTAATGGTGTAGTCAAACTATAACACCCTCAAGGTGAACTATCCGATGCACCTCAGGTCAAAGAACCAGACACACTACTGCAGCATCGAGTCAGTCATTGACGAGAAGGTAGACTTCCTAATGACTACTCGAGGTGGTCACGCTCAGTGCCCTCGTTCTCTAACGAGTACCTGTACTCTCGCTCCGATGTCTCCACACCATAGACTCAAGACTCATCTACTAAAGAGAAGCGATTGTACACCAACCTTCTGGATCAATCACCATCCTCGTGATGATCCTATGGTCGAGAGCATTTTATGAGTTAATAATGATTATTCATGTCTTAAATTTTCAACTCTTGAAAATATGAATTATCATTATCATTAACTCAAAGGATGTATCACAGACACTAAATACACATATGTGATAAAAAATAATCCATTTTATTGATATTAGTCAAAATTATAATTTTGCCCCTAGAAGTGTATTACAAGTGTCAGCCAATTCTGGCTTGTAGGGCACATATATCTAACAACATTATCTCCAAAATTCATTCAAAAAGTTACATACTCGAGCCACTAGTCCATTTTCTATTATTCATAAACTTGAACCTAATGCTTATTATATATAATTATTCTCTAATTTAAAATTTAGTCTAATTTTTAATGTTAAGAACTTACTATCTTATCAAAATATATTTGAGCCTCCTACTATGCATGTAGATGATAGCAGAGATTACACTCAATCTCCTCCAGTGCCAATTTTAATTCTTCCATTACTTTCATCATCTTCATCAGATCGAATTGAGCACATTATCATGGATGAGATTGTTTTTTTTTGCTGATGAAGAATTTTGATGATTTTTTATCAAATAGCAAGATCGTCCAGACTCAGATACTACTTGGATTTTCAAAGAAGAGACGTATTGGTCCAGACATCCTAGAATATTACTTTAATTTTTTATCAGAATTGAGTTCTTTCCGGTCAGGAGGAAATGATAAAAATCAGAGTTTACATGTATATTTTAGAAGGAAGCATCATTGAGAAATCCTAATCCTAATTTTATTTTGAAGATTTATTTAGAATTATTTTATTTTTTATTTTTATTTTATTGAATCTTTTATTTTTATTATGACTCAGTAAGTGGAGTTCTATTAGATTACAAGTCAGTAATTAAACTTCTATTAGGTTGCTTTTTGTATCTCTATTTAAAAGCTCCATCAAGAAAAAAAATTGAATAATTAATTAATTTGATTTTTAAAATTTTATATTTTAATTTTTATTTTTTTTAATTTTTTTTATATAATAGTATTTTTTATTGGTACTTGATCTGCTGCCGACGCTGCCTAAGGAAAGGATTCCATATGCCAGTGTGTCCCATCAACTTAGGTGTTACAGTCCCGCGAGTGCATGACAGGAACTACGTATCCATGCACGAACCCAAGAGATGCCTTCATGTTGGTCTTTAAGATGTTGCATAATTTGAAGCAAGCCGAGAGTAAATGGACCGGTTTGGCCTGAAGCCTGAGCTTAACATAGACAATACGTTTTATAACGGGCTAGCACGGGCCTCATTATGGGGCAGCATTTTTATTGTACACGTTTAAAAATTTGGGAAAAATTAACAGTTTTATTGGGGCCGGCCCTCGTACTAATCTGGGCAGGCCATGAGGTTGCACTTCGTTGGCTTTTAGCCGTCTTTTTTTGACTTTTTTTTCCCTTTTGTTTTTTGTTCCTTTTTGCCGATATTACCTCTCATTTCTTCGTGATTGTGACCTCCATCTGAACATTCATCCACGTACAAGGGATGCATCGATCCCCTTTGGTTTCAAACGTGAATGTGTGCGTTCACTGTATCGTAACTCTCCTTTCTGTGCTTCAACATCTAATACCTCCTTAATTAATCAATACATGCTTATTTGCCAATTTATAGTAGTACTGGAGTAATCTGAGTTTGCGGAGAAAAAAATATGTATATAAACCAACCATTTACCATCAGCTTGTCATTAGCTTTGGTTTCATATATGAAAGTGATAACAGACAACTGATATTATATTTGGAACGTAAAAGAACATAGGGACCCAAGAAATCGGTAAGCTTGCACCAAGAGCTCTTCCTTTTCTTATTTGATGTAATGGGAGGCAAGACAACCACCCAGATTTTATTAAAGGGTAGTGAAGAAGTATGTACAAACAGTGGGTAGAATTCAGCGTAAGCCTGAATTAACCCCAAACAGGGAGGAAATAAAGTTCAGAACCGATAGAAAAAGCCAACTCAATGACCCAAAAGTAGAGGTATCTCTGAGACGTCCTTTTATATCTTCCAGTTGACTCAAACAGCCGCCATCTTTCTGAAACTTATCAAGCATATGTTGCCAAGTTACAGAAATTGCACCAAGGCACTCTCATCAAACCTCTTATACAGTTTTGATATTATAGAGAGGTAATAGAAAAGTATCACGTACATCATTTCAGTTATCGAACTTAAAAGACAAAAATACGCAAACCATAATTATAAGACATCAAACTTAAGCACTGGACATATAGACCACATGTAAATCCAAGATAACGATCACAGAGATCTAGGACAGACCAGCTCTGGGAGAGAACAGCACCACTAGACTCTTAAGCTAAAGGAAATGTTCATCATGACCTCCAAAGAAGAACCAGGATAGCGCGCGAGCCACCGTCGTGGCAAGCCTAACGATGCCTGCCGCTAGAGGAAGCATCACCGAGAGCAGAACCAACCCCGACCCCAGCACCAATAGCATGTATAAGAAGAAGAGATGCATGGTCGAAACGAGCCCGTTTTCCAAAGAAGAAGTCCAGAGGATGCCGCTCGCCGAGAAAACCATTGTAATAAACCCAATCTTGGCCCAAAAGTTCTGGAATTGATTAAGCTCTCGACGGCCGTTGAGCTCGCCAACGTTTCCAGGCTCCAAAGGTTCCATTTTGCTCGTCGACCGCGTTGGTGGGATACGAGAGTGCGTGGTGAGGGTGGCGTAATATAGGTATCTTCTTGGGCGCTGTGGGGATGTTGGTAGAGGGTGGGGTTTGGGGGATCAGGAATATTGGAATTTTGGTGCGATTCCTCTGTACCATTAGATGCAGCTAGGCTTCCCACGTGGCTGTCATCCGCCGTTCCAGCGGTGCCGCTTGGGAAGCCACTTGAAGTTGCCACGAAGTTTTCCGCCCCGGGGAAGTTTCCTGGAAAGTGGCTGCCGGGTTTCTTCGATCTTAAAATTCAAGACAACCTATTGACCGAGAGATATATATAAAGTATTTTTGTAACTTGTGGTCTCTAAGACCGCGTCTTTAAGGTAAGATACCAAAAAAATCTCCATCGAGCACCCCATCCAAATAATGGGAGTAGACTTTTATGAAATACCGTTATTATTTTTCTAAACTATAAAAATGTCTGCCATCCATGAAAAGCATTCCAAGTGGGATTCGTCTCTTTGAATTGCCCTCTATTTAATCTATGATGGATAGAATTTTATGAAATGCGCTTACCATTCTTTCAATTACAAAAATATCCACCATCAATGGAAAGCAGTCCGTATGAGATTAAATGCTGTTAGTGTATGGGGCGAACCTCTGTTTATATATATATATATATAAGATTCATTTTTCCAAATAAATAGGAAATCTAAGTAGCATGAAAGATAGAAAAAACTAAAGAAGATGAAGAGTTGGAGCTTTTTATAAGCTTTTTAATCTATTAACATTTGGTATTTTTCTAAAGAAGATTAATACTTGCCTTTTTCTCAAGAATTTTTGTTGAATATCTAACATTGTATAATGTACACTTGGGAATTCTGCATGCAATCCTATAGAGAAGATCAAATTTTATATATATTATATGGTATAGACTTTTACAAGTCTTTCAATTACAGTTCTATTTATTACTTCTTATTATTTTCAAAACATTCATGTATGGAATTTTTTAAGAGAAGATTGACAGGTGGTTTTATTTTAAAGATTTTTTGCTGAATACATGGCGGGCTTTTAAAAATTTTAGAAGCTGAACTCTTTTTTCTTTTAGATCTATTACAAAATTTTATATGAGAGTTTAGAATAGCAGTTGCCTTCTATCTTATTGCTTTGATGACTGTATTAGGTTATATATCTTGACTATATTTTTTATCAGAGATTGCATAATTTGATTTTTTTTTTTTTTTTTGGTACAAGAATTAAAAAATAAAATATCTAAAAATTGAACAAGAAGATCGGCTATAGAGTCTCAAAAAATTGATCCTGAATACTGAGCCACAAAAGAAGCCATCCAATCAGCAGTACTATTGACCTTCCAAAAAATATATGAAACTTTAAAAATAATCAAAGATCTCAATATTTTTCAATAATCTTAGAGGCTGCCTACTATCATCCAATGGTGGATTAGAAAGCTATCTAACAACTACATAGAATCACCCTCCATCCAAATTTTTGAAGTTTGCAATTTGTAGACAATATATACCAAACCTTTCCATAACTTGAATACCTCTTGTTGCAATAAATAAAACAATAGTGCTACGAATAACGAAACTAGATCCACCAATATTGTCTTGATTCTCTATATTGCCATCAAAATTAATCTTGAAAAAACAAGGGGTGGTGCTCCTAAGAATATATATAAATTTAGAAGATGTAGAGACTGCAAAAGAAGAGTACCAAATTTTTTGTCTTGTCGAACATTCTATAATGATAGCCAATTGATGAAACGTCAATTGATGAAGATCTTGAGCCTGGGCATAAGCTTTTAGAAAAATCAATGAAACACTAAGTCTTGCACAATGGAATATGCAAGCATTCGTTGCCAATGAAATGTTATAGGCAATATAACAACACAAAATAGCTCTGGACTATCTAACATTAGATGAAATGTTTTCTTTAATAGTTTGCGAACCTCCTCAATTGACAAGGATGAACTAATAGATGTGTATTACAATGAAGCAATTCTTTATACCTGAGAAGCAATGCGACAATGAAGTAAAATTAACTTGAGAAATAGATTCCTCCTCTTTTGAACAAAAATCATAATAGCTTGTATTATGAAAACCATGCTGAACTAAAATTGATCTACACAAAAGCTGAATCGAGGCTAGTTTTTACATAAATAAAGCAACTCCAGAGTGAGCTTCTAATCTCCAAACTCATGCAAAATTCAGAGTTCTTTGGGGTTTAACTCAAAATATACAATAAAGACCAGAAACTTTCTCCATTAATCTAGAGGATGCACCCCTACCCAATTTGTCTCCAAACTCATCATGGGGAATCGGTATAAATAAAATTTTATGCACCAAATCCTTAGAAAAAGCTTATGCTAATGCAGCCTGATTCCACATGCGGTCACCTATAATAAAATCTTTCACCACAATACCTTCAATTGCCAAATATTTCTAATGCTAGCCATTGTTCCAAATATGAAGAGCAAACCCAAGGATCTTGAACCATATTTATAGAAGCACTATCCCCTGTCAACCATTTAATATTAGAACAAATAGTAGGAGTATAGGAATAAATTTTCTTCCAAACTAGAGAAGCACTACATGGACATGTTGAAATTAAGTTCTCCACTTCTAACCCTCCAGGTGATTTAAAAAATTTGGTATAATACCATTATAGTCAGAAGAAGACAATCTTTTTTCCAATATGAGAATGCCCAGATATTGCCAAGTACCATCATATTCTTTAATATAAAAATAATTTTTAATGCGTTATCTAATAAGAGAGTTAACTTTTGGACTGAACTTAATCATAGATTTTTCAAAATTAATCTACTATCCAAAACTTGTACTATACTCTTGTTAAATGGTCGATAAGGTTCTTGCATTACTTAGAGCAACCCTAGCAAATACAATACAATTATCTATAAATAAAAGATGAGAGACAAATACTCTAGTTCTACAAGGCTGATATATTGATAGTAAATTATTGTCGATCACCCCCTTTAGCAATCATGACAATGCATTTACACAAATGATAAATAAATAGGGCAATAAAGGATACCCTTGTCATATAGAAATAGAATAATAGAAATCAGAAGGAGTTCCATTAACTAAAATTGCAAATGAAGGTGACTTAATACAATCCTTAATCCAATTAATCCAAATTTCAGGAAAACCCATCTAGTATATAGAAAGAAAAATAAAATCCCAGCATACTCTATCATATACTATTTCTATATCAAGCTTAATAGCTATGTAATTTCATCTAATGGGAGAATGCTGTAAATCATACAAAATTTTCTAAGTCAAAAGAATATTGTCAGATATACTCCTTCCTTTATTAAAAGCTTCTTATTCTTGACATATCAATAGATGAAAAATATTTTGCATTCAATTAGCCATCAGTTTAGCAATAACTTTATGCAGAGTGGTACATAAACTGATTAGATAATAGTGCGATGGAAGTGGTGCATCTAATTTTTTCAAGATTAAGTTAATGAATGTATACTTCCAAGAGACTAGCATAGAGCCAAAACTAAAAAAAATACTATACCGTAAGATAAACTTTCTTTTGAATAATCAATCAGTAATATTTTTAAAAAAATATTGAAAACCATCAGGTTCGGACACCTTATCTCCTACTATAGATTGTATAACAAACTCAAGCTCAGTCTCCAAAACATCCCTAATCAGTAACACCTTATCAGTGTCTGATAAAACGATACTAAGAGAAGGAATAAGACTCAAATCTATATTCTCCTCGTTACCAACCATCCTCCATCTAGTACTAAAAAATTAAGTATAGTTCATGTCTTATAGCATCACTATAACAAACAAGGTTCATAGTAGTGGTCAAAACTATAGTAAAAAATATAAAAAAATATTATGAAATATATATACCGATCATTAGTATACTATGGTAATATGTGGCATCGTTAAAAGCTATTGCCATAATTTTAGTGAGCATTGATATAAGCAAGCCTGTAGTAACGATCTTGAGTCATTATGTTGTGACAGTTTGTAATCATCGGTATAACTTATTGCAATGATTATAACTATCTCTATGGATGCAATCAAAATCAAATATTTTTTAAAAAACACAATATCTATAATCATTTAATATCTAATATTTTTATAATCAGATGTTATCCTATTAAATGCATATCCCTCTTGGATAACTACCTACCACCTAGCCACAATGATAAATATTAACTTCTAGTATGAGGTTATAATTTATTATACTTATTCAAAACTTTACTTATTTCAAATATATTATTGTATTTTAATTTTAATAATTAATTATTTTCATAAAAAATAAAGCATCATCTTTTTGAGAAAAGATAAAAAAAAATAAGTTACTGCATTTTATTCTATATAATATTTTTAAAATCTTATTATTTAAAGTATTTTAAAAATATAAGTAATTTCAATATATTTCTATAATCATAAATATTTTTTTATAAAATTCTTTAAAAGTAGATAATTCATGATTAATCTTATTTATATTGTAATTAACAAGTAATGGTATTTAATTTAGAATTATTTTAAAACTTTATATTAGACATTTTTATATAAGCGATCTTTAAATTTTTCATATATTTTTAATACAAATTTGGTTAAATCAGATCTAAATTCTTTGTTAAATCTATTTTCATACAATCATTTTAATTATTACATTGTAAATCATTATTTGGTTATGGTACATTGCATTAATCTATTTTCATTTAATTGTTAAGCCATCTTGACTTATATATTTGAAATCATCTTAATTTTAAAATTTATTAAATATATGTGATATCTTTTTCTAAAAAAATTAAATACATATTTAGTGATAAAATATTATCATCAGAAAAATCAAAATTAGTTGCAACAATACTCATGCAAAATAATAATAAATCATAAATAATTAATAATAAAACTATTAGTTATATAATGATGTATAAATGATAAAATTTATTTCATCAATAAATAATTAATATTTTATAAAAAAGTATAAATATTTAATTCAAAAATATTATTCTTACAAAATACCATCATAATATTATAAATTTAGCAATATCTATAAATAACCATCACAATATTATAAATTTCTATAATATTTTTAAAACCATTGCTATAGAATGCAATTAATTGTGGCATTTATAAGGTAGCAACTTTTAGTAAGATTTTAATGAAGTGCTACAATATTATATATCTTTTATAATATTTCTTAAAATCACTACTACAAAATATTTATAATAATATATTTTTTTTAGTGTTACTAATAGTCTATTGCTATAGGCTATTTTTGTTGTAGTTCATTACCCTCTTCAATAGAGTTTTTATCACCATCTTTAAAAAATGAATCCCATTTTTAAACCGTCTAATAATAATAACCTAATGAAAGAATTTCATATGCCTACCCCCCCGCCCCCAGCTAAGAAATCTTTGATTTTTGCCTCCACATAATCTCTTGTTGATAACAAGCGAATTATGCCAGGCTAATTTAGCATGAAAATCAAACATATCACCATCAAACAAACAACCCTCATTTGATATTTCTTTTTCAATACCCTCTAGTTTTCTAAGTATCCCCCACTATCCTTCTATTCCAAGATCTGAGTCTCCTCTTAAGAAGCTCCAATCTTCTAGATATATGGTACATATATAGCATCTCCTTCCATACATTGCAAACAATGTTCCAAGAATAAGGGTAGTATAATCAAGATTTCTCAAATCTAAAAGGAGGTTTATGAGAAATTTCATGAGCAATCTCAATAATAATCAAACAATGATCAGAAATAATCTAGAAAAGATGATGGGCCTGATATTCTAGATAACTTTGAATCCATCTCTTAGTAGCAAGAGCTCGATTAAGTCTCTTCCGCACCCTCACTTGACCAGACCGATTATTGCACTATATAAAGTGAACACCTAAATATCTTAGATTAGATAGACCATTTGAAGATATAAAGGATCTAAACTCTCATATACCAATTTTCCCAGTAAAAAATTTGACACTTAGCTTCTGAAATATTCTATTGATGCAATTAAAGTCACCAGCAAGTAAAGTTCATAAGCCTTGATTGATTATAATAGAGGTTCTATCCTAGCAATCGCTGATGCTAATATTCCGAATCCATGCATAAATGGCTAGTAGAATCCAAAGATATTTTCTTAATTCTATAATAACAAATATTACTTGCAATGAGCTTCTATTAAAAACCTCAACAGTTATATTATTTTGCCGCCAAATTGTAATAGTACCATCCTTAAGCCCCTATAACTCCATTACATGAAAACACCAACTTAGCAAGATGAACTAAAAATTTCAACTTTAGAACACGGCAGACTACAATAACATAATCCCGAACGTTAAGAAAAGGTGCATCCAAGCTTAGGGTACCCTCCATGTCATGAACAAGAGAGACACCAAAATAAACTACTATTAGATCAATTACTAATTTTCAATAATTTTTAATTTGGAGCTGCAACATCTTTTTTCTTTTCTTTATGGTCCTTTTGCCCCTATTTTCCCCAATAATAAGCCATTTGGCTTTTGTTTATAATGAGCTAATCTCTTCCGTGGCCGGATGTCGAGCTTACACTAGGTTGAAAAAAATATATGCGGTTTGGATTGTTTGACAACCTGTGGTTAAAATGAATCCTATTGGCATCCGGATCTCATATGCTAGTGTATCCCATCAACTTGAGGGAAAACACAAATCCAGGGGATGCCTCCATGATGGTCGGTTTTTAAGGATACATTTGGTTACACTTTTCAATTTTTAATTTTTAATTTTTAATTTTTTAAAAGTATTTTATATTTTTTTATTTTTATTATTAAATAAAAATTAAAAAAAAATAAAAAACATACATAGTAACTACATTATTATAAAATAAAAAGATAATTATATATAAAATAAAAAATAAATAAATTTTACTTTTTATATAAAATAATTATTTTAAATTTTTAAATTTTTATCTTTTATTTTTTATGATATTATCAAATATAATATTTTAATTTTTATTTTTTAAAAATTAAAAAATAAAAATTATATTTTTTTTATGGCTAACCAAACCAAACGTATCCTAAGATATAGCATAATCTGAAGCAAGCCTGGAAGAAAAGAAGTGATGGCAAGCTATTGCTAGGGGGTAAACGACCAGGGTTGGCCCGAAGCCTCACCTAACAATAGACAATGTCTTATGACACGCTGAGCCAGGCCTAAATGGGACAGAGTTTCTATTGTACGCATTAACAAGTCCGGGCCTAGTCCCAAGTAACGAAGGACAGAGTTTGGTACCATCTTACCACTTTTATTTGGGTCAGGCTTGGTTATCATCCTGCGCGGGCGAACAGGGCTACACTTCTTTGGCTTTTAGCCACCTCTTTTCGACTTTTTTTTTTTTTTTTTTTTTCTTTTCGGCCGATTTCACCTCTCATTTCTTCGTGATTGTGGCCTCCATCCGAACATTCATCCATGGACAAGGGATGTATCCTCTTTGGTCGCAAGTGAACGTGCACTGTATCATAACTCTCCTTTCCGTGCTTCAACTTCTGGGGTACCTCCTTAATCAATACATGCTTTTATTTACCAGTATATAACATTGAAATGATCTAAGTTTCAATATATATATATATATGATAACCATTTTCCGTCAGCTTGTGAATAGCCTTGGTTTCAAAGATGAAAGCGATGACAGAACATTTAACAGGTAAAAGAAAATAAGGACCCAACAAATCAATCAACTTATAATCAAGGCACGCTCATCAAACTTCTTATACGTTTTTTTTTTGTACATAACTTCTTATACAGTTTATATAGAGGAAAGAGAAAATGATCGCATATATCAGTTCAGCTATCAAACTTAAAAAACAAAACACACAAGACATCCAACTTAATCACTGAACACATAGACCACATGTAAATCCAAGATAATGATCACGGAGATCTAGAACAGACCAAGGCATCACAAAAGACTCTTAGGCTAAAGGAAAGGTTCCTCATCATGAGCTCCAAAGAAGAAGCAGGACAGGGCAAGCGCCACCAACGTGGCAGGCCTGATCATACCCGCGGCTAGAGGAAGCATCACCGAGAGCAGAACCAACCCCGACCCCAGCACCAATAGCATGTATAAGAAGAAGAGATGCATGGTGGAAACGAGCCCGTTCTCCACAGAACGAGTCCAGAGGATTCGCTTGCCGAGAAAACCATGGTAAGGAACCCAACCTCGGCCCAAAACTTCTGGAATTGATTCATCTCTCGACGTCCATCGAGCTCGCCAGCGTTTTCGATCTCCAGGGCATCCATTTTACTCGTGTTCGTCGTAATACTATAGACAAGTTTGATTGCCGTGAAAGGGGATGGGGCCTGCATGGCTTTATAAACGCGAGTCTTTGGAAAGTAGGATGGAAGCTTCCGCGAAGTTTCCCCGCTGTTCTTAATGCAGTAACAACGCGTCACGTGACCTCGCAGGAGAAGAAAGCCCATGAGCCGATCTTGGGCACGAAAAATAACCAATTAAATAATAAATGGGCTCGGACGAAAATCGGACGCCCAACAATAATCAGCTTATGTAACACGGTAGCATATCTCATAAAATATGATCCGATAAAATATACAAGGCTCAAAAACCTGTACAAAAATAAAAAATATTAGAGACAAAATTAACATTATTTTTTAATATTAAAATATATTTAGAAATATCAATTCCTTAATCAAACAATAAACTTAAAGCAACAACTTCTGTTGTGAACATCCATATCTAAAGTACAAAATACCAAATTGAACCATCCAAATTTCAAATTTCTAAAATAATAAATGGAATCTAAAAATTCAGCTTGAGTTCAATTCTGCTTATAATATCTTCATATTTCCAACAACAAGCAATTCCAAGTCGCCGCATGTATCATACTCCTCTAAAAATCATTGGAGATGATGAAAGCTGGACGACACGGTAGATGCAAATAAATAAAGTCAAAAATGTGATATGCATAGCCTAGCACTTCGTTGCCCTTCCCGCTATCCCTCCTGTCTCTCCTCTTCATCTCCTAACTCTCTTGTTTATAAAATACCGCTAGTCATTAGCCTCGCTATTCGGCTAATTGAGCCGCAATGGTGATGTGTTAACTTCACTCTTGGGTGAGTATAACGCATCTCACTGTAGAGGCCGTGGAGAGGACCTATATGCTAGTGCCCGATATATAATCGTTAGCCTATCCCAAGGTTTGCTGCTGACTTTATTTTTTTGAGATGTCCTGCGTGTATATTATTTAAGACTTTTAAGTAGCAGCGATATTAGGAATGTTGGATGGAGTCTAAATCCTTTCTTAAGACAAAAAAATTATGAACACAACTAACTGCACATCTAAAGTACATTTAGGAAACGTGGTTTCCAAAATTGTTTGCTATGTATTATAATATATATCTCTATACCATTAGTCTTCACAAGGTTGAGCCTTGTGCGACTGCACTTTTATGTTGACTCTTTAAACACATGTAAATCCACAAAATCATGCTTGTTTTGGTGGATTCAATCTCTTGATTCATTTTTCACATAATTATTTTTAGTTTGTGAATACCATACTAATTTGGGGTAATACACACTCTCTCCCTCAAAATAAAAAAAGCATACTTGAAGGAGCATATTTATCTATAGTAGGAGAAGTAGCAGCCAGAGATGTAGAAGATAGATTCATGGATGGACAAAGCTAAACTCCAAAGTTTGATCACTAATCATATGAGAACCTTGAATGTGCTACTAGCTCCCAAGGGATAAAGATGGTAATTATAGCCAATCCACCATATATTCGATCTGAATGGATATCCGATTCGATTAAAATCCAAATAGATATGGATTCTGTATAAAATATCTGATGAAGCATGTTCGGATCAAACATGGATAATAGTAACCTCTATTTCGAATATATAATCTTAATTAATTTTTTTAAAAAAATTATAATTATTTTAGAATGTTTGTACGATGAATTCTTTATCTGACTTTATCCAATCCATCTTATCTACCAAACCTAATTCAACCTATACCATCTACTTTACCTTACTCGATCCAAGATAGATACGGGATGGATATAAGTATGAAAATTTTAATTATAGGATGAATATGGATATCGACCAACCAATCCATTGCCATCTTTTTGGCCATTGCCATCTCTAATCCCGAATGGATGTGAATTGCATTGAGATATCCCTGATCACATTGGAAGGGCTTGCCCCAGTCCAGGAAACGATTTTAAAAGTGGTCTTTTGACATCCGGTCCAATCTAAAGCCCGGGCCCGTCTGAAAGTAACCAGGCTTCCTATTTCTTGGGCCCAATACGGCTTTATACCTTATGGTCTGACATTCGAGCTGGGTTACGAGAATTGTTGGACCGCCCACCACATACGTTGAGTCCATCTCCATTTTCTCCAAATCTTTTACTGCCTCGCTCGTCTCATTTCTTCGTACTTCATCCAATTTTCATCCAGACAATGGTCTCCTCCATTGCTTGCAGAGGCGACAATATATTCACTTAAGGTGCAGGTTGTATCTTTTAAATAAAAAGATGATTAATATTTTTTTGCAGCTGAACCGTTAGATTACATTTTGCATAACATGTCTGCCTCATGATCCATGCCAATAGATAGAAGAAAAAGATTGGAGGGCTTTAAAAGCTGTGCACAGCACGATTCAACCCGGACCCATTCACTGCATCATAAGTCCCCTTGCTGTGCTTCAACTTCTGGTATACCTCTTTAATCACTACATACTTATTTACCGGTAACATTGGAATAATCTGAGTTCCAGCAAAAATAAAAATTAACTAGCCATACTTGTTCCACCAACTTGTGATTAGCTTTGCTTGCGTGGATAAAAGTTGTGACGCGTGCAAGTGATATTATATTTGGAAGGTAATGGGGGTAGGGAGGTTTTTTCGGATTGGACCTTCCCTTTGTGACTCTCCTTGGACGAAGCTACCACTCTCATAACCTAGGTTACAGTCATTTAACCAAGATTAATTTCTTTTTTAAAAAAAATCGAAATTAACCAGTAGATCGTTAACATTAAACGTGTGAAAGGCATTGACCACCCCGACCGAATTAACGTGTATCAGTGCGGTGCCCCATCTCCTACCCCCAATCGTATTCCAAATGCACATTTAGTTAGATACCAGCTAAAGAGAGACAAATAACTTAGATCTTTTTAAGGTAATTGTCCATTAATGTATCTATTTAGCCAAGTGATTAGTTGCATGGAAATAAAAAAATATTTTTTTGATTTATTCATTCTTGAGAGTTCTTTGTTTGTGAAAATGATGAGCAACAAAATTTTGCTTGGAAATCTGATCATATTTGATAGGCTAACGATTTGGAAGCTGCAAGCTTACAAGTGAATTTTGGTGAGAAACATGTCCAAATTTGCATGTAGTACAAATTTTAATTATTTATAATCACCTTCTAAGAAGTGTTAAACCTTTTGTAATGATGCAGCTGAAGTTGTGCTTATAAAGATGTGGATGGAGCTCCTAAGATTATAAACTGAATATTTGACCGGCCTAGGCTTAATTAGGTGGATGAAGCTCCTAAGTTATAATGCATCACTCTTCTTTTAGTATGTTATGCGACGAAGAAGCCAAGTCTGGTTACCATTTGCTTGGACGGATGCAAAGGGGTTGAGTTGATTTATAACTCAACCTGGTTCCAACCCAATTAGACCCGGTGCCATCCGTAGGTGAAAATTGATGGATTGTGTTGGGTTCAAAGTTGGACCCAATCTAAATTCCAAGTTGGGTTGCGGTCTTGCTTTGTCTACATGACTTGACATGATGTAGCCCATATTTTATTTGGATCTGTCAATAAAAAAATGCATCTAACTCAACTTGAACCCACCAAGCATAAACCAGAAACCTGCATTATATTAATTTTTCTTCTCCTTCACCCTAAATATCTTTTCTAATTCATGATTAAATGATCTCTCGTTTAAAATAATTACTTCTTTCTATCTCAACAACTACATATCCTCTTATGTATTTTTACTTATAAATTATATATAAAGATTCATATTTCGTAATTGTTTCGGTGGATTCTTATTCATGATGCATGTAAACAAATCTACCTCTCTCTCTCTCTCTCTCTCTCTCTCTCTCTCTCTCTCTCTCTCTCTCTCTCTATATATATATATATATATATATATATATATATATATATATATATATATATATATATATATATATATATATATATTTAAAAATAATTAATTATTTAAATGAAATTAAACTTTTTTTATGAAAATTTTATTTTAAGTTGGCGCTAAAGTTTTATTTAAATTTTCTGATGATATGATATTTACTTATAGATTATATTTTAGTAACAAGAATAATTAGATGAGAAAACCTTAATGCAACAGTAACGTTGATCCATTATAATTTAGAGGTCATAGGTTTAAAATATGAAAATAGTCTCTTTATGCATGGAGATAAGATTGTATATATCTAATCCTCTCTATACCAATAATTATGGACGCTTCATATGCCGAACTGCCTTTTTGTCAGAAAACTCGTTATGCTTTACTTATATTGCAAACCCGAGCTGACCCGGTCCTGATCCAAATCCAAACATTTTGGGCTGGTCCATATCCAAAGACCCAAATTGAAATCAGATCAGCTAGAGATCAAGCATACCTTGATCCAACTTCACCTATTTTAAGCCCTATTTGCTGGTGAATTGTTATGATATAAAATAGTTTGTGAATATATATTGTTTTGTCGAAATCCAATTTGTCTATTTATATTGTTGTCTAGTTGAATTTATCATTTTTTCTAATACAGTTCCTACTTGGACTTCGTTCTCATGTTTCCAAGGACCTAAGATTGGATTGTTCATTGCTTACTTTGGCTAGGTAGTGAAATATCTGGCTGAAGGGGATTAGAAAGATTTTCCATCCAAAATCCAAGACAAGACAGACAATACAGGTTATTCATCGTTGGAACAAATAGAAATCTGCTTGCCCTACAAAAAAAATTCTAAATCTTTTATTCATTTCTCATCATTTGAAAATTCTATATATGGGGCAACCAATGATCCGATCAGCAAAGTACGTGTAATTAGACTGTGGACAAAAGGTAGCCTAAGATCCATTATTTTACAAATAAAAAATTTATTTAGAAATTTATATTTTTTTAGATGAATATTTTTTAGATAATATTTAGATAGAAAAGTAATTTATCTATTTTCTTTTATGCATGAAAAAATTGTTTTCTATGTTCTTTTATATTACTATTTTTTTGGGTAAGTTGTTAAAATTTATTTATATTTTTCATAATACCTTTTATATTTTTTAAATTTAGAAAAAATGGATGACTAAATTATTGAGTATTGAATGATGGGAATATTGAAATAAAAATATGATATTTTAGATATAAAATTAAATATCTATTTTACTGTCTGATGGAAAAATGATTTACCATCCTCTATTTGGATAAGATTTTTGCCTATTTCATGGATAAATGCTATCCAAGAAAAATAATTTTTCTATTTTAAAAAATATGAGAACATAAGAGAGTTGGTTAATGAGAGAGTAGATCAATTTTTTTATGATATATATCCAAGGGGAAGTATTCCTGCTTTGGTGATAAGAAAAGAGAGGGGTTGTGAACTAAGAATGTCCGAGGATAGCTTTTTTTCCGAATCGTTTTAAGCAAAGCTGTTTAAGATAATCTTACTTGGGATGCTAAAAGAGGAATGAGAGGTGAATGGAAACATGATTGGCGCATCTGTGCATCGATTGATGGGGCCTAAAAGTGGGGTAAGTTTAGATAATTCATTCACAATATGATTGATAAGGATCATTGATCGTTTTTTTTTTTTTTTCAATTTTTTTCATATCACTAGCTCCATTACTAGCAGTGGCATCAAAAATCCAACCATCAGCTCAAAAAATCAACGTTAATCCTAAATTTTGACCAACAAATCCCAAAAGTCCTTTAAACAATCACTTAAAGCAATATATAAAAAGAAAAATCAGAGACAAAAGAAATAGCATCCAAGGGAATCACCAAAATGCCAATCTTAATTTTTGGTATAGCACTAAGCTGGTAATGTCCTACCCAACCCGAGAGAGATGCAAGTCACGGAATTGGGATTTAAGACCACGCTGATGATTCTTGCACCCTTCAGTTTGGCCTAAAGTACCAAAATCCAACATTTAACCACGGATATCAATTTGATGAATCTACATAACATGGACCTTCTGGTGCAGTTAAGTGTTCGCGTTGCAAGGTTATGCAGATATTGTTAAAACCATCCAATGGAGGTGGCTTCTCTTTTGATACTATATTTTAGAAAACGCTAATTAAGTTTATGGCTAGACTAGGAGCCAATTTCAAAACCTCATTATTTCATTAACTACTGCTATTCCAACAATATGCTATGTGTTATTAGTTATAAATTCTCTATATTCCGTCTGTATATGAAGTTTTAACATTGGCTTTCATCACCATAGATATCTTTCGTAAACAGTGGTATCCATACGTCAATTCTATGTGGCAGTGGGCTATAAACTTTCTTGAAAGCAAAATGTTCTTTTCAAGATTTTGCAATGATAATTCTTGATAATTATTGAGGGACTTTTATGCTTGTCGAAAATATGAGAATATAAGCTGATTGAAGATCTTCAGAAGGCTGTGGCCGAGATCCTAAGTCAGGCCGAGCTTGATATCATCAAAGAAGAAAAGCCAGGGTCACAATATAGGTTAGTTGAAGGCCATTGAAGGCTGAGGCCGAGGTCCCATCTCAGGCTGAGCTTGAAGTTATCAAAAGAGGAGAGCCAAGATCTTCGAAAGGCTGAATTGAAGGCAATTAAAGGCTAAGGCCGAGGTCTCATCTCAGGCTGAGCTTGAAGTTATTAAAAGATGGAAGTCAAAGTCACGATGAAGACTGATTGAAGGTCTTCGGAAGGCTATGATTGAGGTCCTATTTAAGGCCGAACTTAAGTTTATCAAGAGATGGAAGCCGGTCACAATATGGGCTGATTGGAGGTCTTTAGAAGGCGAACTCTCCTAGGATGAACTCCTCAAGGACGAACTCCCTCAGGATGAACTCTCCCAGGACGAACTCCTCTAGGACGAACTCTTTCAAGATAAACTCCCCCAGGATGAGCTCCTCCAGGAGGAGCTTCCCTAGGATGAACTCCTCCAGGTTGTCACCTTTTTCTCTACATGCCATGAGGGGACAATACCTAACATAATTCCTGAGAATATTCTAGTAGGCAAACAAAATATCTCTAACAACCCATTGATCTCCCATGACCAACAATCTACAATCCATCCTAACAAACTCCATACCCTTCTATAAAAGAAAAAAAAGAGGGATCCGAAGGTATGCAACTGTTCTCTCCCAAATGCTCATCTTCTTCTTTTTGTTAAATGAAAAATTGACTTGAGCATCGGAGCATCCCCACCGGAGCCAACTCCAGTCGAAGACTTCTCTTACAGGTATGGCCGTCTCCATCCCATCGTCACCGACTCGCCGCCGTCGTGCAACTCCAGCGATCCAACCTCGAGATGGATTTCTGCGTCAACAGATGGTGCTAGAGGAAGGGACTTTGAGCCCATTTTGGGAGAAAATGAGAATCCGACGAGAGAAGCTCCATTGCGCTGCTCCAATAACGATAATACCGATGGGATTCAACATTCATCTTCAAACTCTCTCACCCAGGCTTAAATTGAAAGATTTCGAATGAGAAAAAAATTTTAATCAGAGAAAAAGGTCCAAGCAAGGAAGGAGACCACGACAAGGATGATCTAAACCAGCGAAAATGCCACGAGATCCAGATAAGAAATATAATTATGCAAATCTTTTTTTAGTCATACTATATTCTTGATTTTTCATCATTTTCTTGAGTTCTAGATAGAATCAAATATTAGAAAGGAGAGATCTTCATTCACACTATAATATACAGGGCAAAATAAAAGTAACCTCTGAAATTCAAAATGAAATAGAGAGACTGGGTCCTGAGAGAGAGAAAAAAATGAAGTGGTATTATAAAAAATTAGAGGAGAACGAAGAGAGACTTTTCTAGGTTGGCGGTCACTTTGGCATCCTAATGTTATACTTATTACATCTTTATCCGAGACTATGATATCATTTCTATTTGTTACTCCCATGGATCATAAATTTTACCTATTTAGATCAAATCGGAGCTATATTTTTCAAGCTAAGGGATGTGCCATTTTCTTACATACTACTGCAACTATTTACATTGCTCTGTTAAAAAGGATATGTAGATCCAAAAACTCAGCTACTATCATGCACCATCTGAACGGTGGATCGTCCTCATCAACTAACTAGAAGTTTTATGGTTCTTCTTCAAATATTGTATATTCATATTGATGACTGATGTTTTATTGCTACATACTACTCATAAGTTGGATTTATTATTGAAATTCTATATGCTATTAATTTTGTTTGATCTCTTATTACCGCAAGTGGTTTTCACTCAGTCATATTTAACACCGAAATCCTATATGCTTTTAATGTTACTTCAATTCTCACTATATGCAATTGCATTTGGCTCTTCTCAATTTTGACTTTTAGAAGGAAGAAAGAGGGGAGGGAACGATGTCTGCAAGCCTCTCCCCAGCCTAGACGACCCAACTAGCCGATGTTCTTCTCGCGCATGCATTCCGTCAATCTCCCTCACGATCCCAGGCGGTGCCAACTTCAGAAAAAAGGAAGAAAAAAAGAATCAGAGGAAATAGAAGGAGGGGCAGGGTCAATGACCTTCCTTCTCGCGATCTCTCCACATCCGACCTGCAGTTATGACCTCCTCCCTCGTTATCCTAGCAGTGTCGGAAGTCTCTCATCGCGATCTTAGGCAGCGCCGACCTCCTCCCACAAAAGAAGAAGAAGGAGGGGGAAAGAAGCAGTTGGTGCCTCTCTGGCCGATCTCCCCTCTTTCGTGCATTCATGTGCATCCAGCCGACCTCCCCCATGCTCCAGGAGCGGCCGCGATGATGCCAGCGACCTTCGGCCGATCTTCATTCTTTCCCATGCGATGGCTTCAATGGATCCCCTCCCCATGCAACGATCTTCCCTCGATCCTGGATGTTGATGACCTCCTCCCCCACGCTTTTAGGTGCGTCCCACGATGGCAAGGCCTCTCCCCAATCCCTACGACTTTGGCCAGCCTCCCTCGCACTCATCGTACGATCGTCCGATCTTCCCCATGTCCATCATGGCCGTTCGACCGACCTTCTCCAACCCATGGCCGATCGACCTTCTCCAACCTGCAGCATCCCTCCGGCCTCCTCCGAACCCACAAGACCCCTCCAGCCTCCTCCTCTTGGACATGCTAATCCACTATGCTATTCAATCAAAAGCAAAAAAAGCAGAAAGAGATCCAGGGTCGACGACTTCCCTTCTCGTGCTCGACCCTCTCTCGCGACCCCGACCGACCTCCATGCATTCAAGCTCCTTCGGCATATTGCCCCTATGCTCCTAGGCGAAACCCCCGTGCGCCCATCGACATTCGACCAACTTTCTCCCCTATGCTCCCAAGCACAGCCCATGATGGCAAGGTCTCTCCTCCGCACCCTGCACTCCTTCGATCGATATCCAGTTGATTTCTTTCTCCAACCCATGGCAAGATCCTCCATCGCGAACTCAGGCAGCACCGACCTCTTCAAAAAAAAGAAGAAAAAAGCAGAAGAAGGAGATGCCGGCACACCTGCGGTCGAGCTTCTCTCCCGCACGTCTCATCTCCTCTCTTGCCCGCACCTGTCGCACCTTCGGCCAATCTCCCTTCCACCCGCAGATCTCCTCTCTCGCCCACACCTGACGCACCTCTGGCCGATCTTCTCTTCCATGCACTCGAGCGTGATTGGTCTCACTTGTCCGACACCCCTCTAGTTGATCTCGCCCATTCGGTCGAGCTCCTTCCTACGCTCCCAGGCGCAATCCAGTGACCACTCTGATCTCCTCCCTTCTACACATCCAAGCACGCCACCTAAAGTCCTCGTACATGGGTGCCGAAGTTGGTGCACTTCCAATACGGTCGAAGTTCTATGCATATATTCGACTTTACCTGATATCCTTCCATGCACATTAAACAACCGAAGCTGACTTGGAATAACCTCAAAACCACTCGAGTGCCCCATGAATTTCACCCAAAGCCAAGTTAATGCAAAAAAAAAAGAGGAAAAGAAGAAGAAGAAGAGAAAGAAGAAGGCAAAGTCTGATCTAAACTAGGGATCAAACAGAAACCAAGATCTTTCAAACAGAGAACTTATAGTGAAAAGCTTTCAAACTTCTGTTGATTATTATTTTATTATTTTTTTTCCTCTTTTCTTTCTTGTAAGGCTATAGGATACCAAAACCATGGTCGAACCCAAAGCTAATTAACACTTAAGTTCAAGAAACCAATGCTAAAGTTGAAGTAAAAATAAATGCTGAAGCTGAAGTTGAAATCCAGACCCATCCGAGGTCAAGTTCAAGACTCATCCGAGGTGCAAGCAAAACAAATCCAAGATAAAAATCATACAAATTCAAGGCCAACAAAAGTCCAATCCCATTAAGTTAAGCTCATTAAAAGATCAATCCAAAGTCAAAATCTAAGCCAAGCTAAAGTCAGATCTCAAATCAATCCAAGGTCAAGTTCAAGAACTATCCAAAGTGAAAGCAAGATAAATCTGAGGCAAAGATCATACAAGTTCGAGGTTTGCATAGGTTCAGGCTCAAAAGGCTGAGGCTAACAAAAATTCAACCTTAGTAAGCCAAGCTCACAAATAATAATAATAATAATAATAATAATAATAATAATAATAATAATAATAATAATAATAATAATCCAAGGTTAAAGCCTAAGTCGAGCTAAGGTCTGATTCAAGACCAAGCCAAAGTCAGAATCAAGGATAAGCTAAAGCTAAAATTACAACCAAGCTGAAGTTAAAATCACAACCAAGCTGAAGTTAAAATCATAGCTAGGCCAGAGTCAAAATCATGACCAAGGCCGAACTACCAAGCCCAGATTCAAGTCAAGAAAAAATCAAGGCCAAGGAAGCAGACTTAACAAGAACATCAACCAAATGAAGATCCCATTAATCTGAGATGGGACGAGAGGAGAGGCCCTTTCAATGATCCTTATGCATCCCTACAACCATGTTAGGAACAAGAGGAGAACCTCGTCCTAACATGAGCAAAGCGAAGACCTCGTTGATCTAAGATAAAATGAGGAGAGAGGCCCTTCCAATGGTCCTAATATGCTCCTACAATCATGATAGGAACAGAAGGAGAACCTCATCCTAATGTGAGCAAGCCGAAGACCTCGTTAATCTAAGATGAGATGAGAAGAGATGTCCTTCTAACGGTCCTAATGTGCTCCTACAGCCATGTTAGAAATAGGAAGAGAACCTCATCCTAACGTGAGCAAAGTCGAAGGCCTCATTAACCTAAGACAAGATGAGGGGAGAGACCCTTCCGACGGCCCTAATGTGCCCCTACCGCCACGTTAGGAACAAGAGGAGAACCTCGATCTAACGTGAGTAAAGTCGAAGGCCTCATTAATCTTAGACGAGATGAGGGAAGAGGCCCCTCCAGCGGCTCTAATGTGCTCCTACAGCCCTATTAGGAATAGGAGGAGAATCTCATCCTAACATGAGTAAGTGAAAATCTCGTTAATCTTAGACGAGATGAGAAGAGAGGCCCCTCCAGCAATCCTAATGCGCCCTTATAGCCATGTTAGGAATAGAAGAAGAATCTCATCCTAACATGAGCAAAGCGAAGATCTCGTTGATCTAAGACGAGATATGGGAAGAAGCCCTTTCAATAGCCTAGATATTTTTTTACAGCTATGTCAAGGATAAGAGAAGGACCTCATCTCGATATAGAGAAAAATCCTCCGATTATTTAAGACAAGAGGATAACCTCATCCTAGCAAGGATGAAAACCTCTAATTTCTAAATATGAGGCAAAGATCTACAGAAATCCAAGCTCCAAATATCAATATTTATAGAAATTTGATCTTAGAAGATAAAAATCTGCAGAAATTCGAGCTCAGAAGGTCAACATGTACATAAATCCGACCTTAGAAAGTAGAGGTTAGTAGAAATCTAAGCTCAAAAAGCTGAGGATAAAATTAAAGATCTTCAAATAATTTCAATAAGAAACTCGAAGATCCTAAGTTTAAATGACAAAAAAGGACATGTCTTCTGCAAGTCCGATTTAGTATACTCTCTTTGTCCGAACCAAGGCTCGGACTTGGAAGTAGGGGGCTATTGTTAGGGAACTTTAATGCCTACCGAAGATATGGGAACCTAGGCTGATTAAAGATCTTCAGAAGGCTGTGGTCGAGATCCTAAATCAGGCCAAGCTTGATATCATCAAAGGAGGGAAGCCAAGGTCACAATATAGATTAGTTGAAGGCCATTGAAGGCTGAGACCGAGGTTCTATCTCAGGTCAAGCTTGAAGTTATCAAAAGAGGAGAGCCAAGATCTTCGGAAGGCTGAATTGAAGAAAATTGAAGGCTGAGGCTGAGGTCCCATCTCAGGCTGAGCTTAAAGTTATCAAAAGATGAAAGTCAAAGTCATGATGAAGGTTGATTGAAGGTCTTCGAAAGGCTATGATCGAGGTCCTATTTAAGGCCGAACTTGAGTTCATCAAGAGATGGAAATCGGTCACAATATGGGCTGATTGGAGGTCTTTAGAAGGCAAACTCCTTCAGAATGAACTCTTTTGGGATGAACTCCTCCAAGATGAACTCTCTCAGAATGAACTCCCTCGGAATGAACTCCTCTAGGACGAACTCCTCCAAGACGAACTCCTCCAGGATGTACTCCACTAGGATGAACTCCTCCAGGATGAACTTTTTCTGGATGAGCTCCTCCAGGATGAACTCCCCCAAGATAAACTCCAACTCCTCTAGGATGAACTTTTTCTGGATGAGCTCCTCCAGGATGAACTCCCCTAAGATAAACTCCTTTGGGTTGTCAACTTTTTCTCTACATACCATGAGGGGACAATACCTAACATGATTCCTAAGAATATTCTAGTGGATAAACAAAATATCTCTGACAATCCACTGATCTTCCATGACTAACAACCTACAATCCATCCTAACAAACTCCAGACCTTTCTATAAAAGAAAAAAAAAGAGGAGCCCCAAGGTACGCAACTCTTCTCTCCCAAACGCTCATCTTCTTTCCTCTATTGAACGGAATACTGACTTGAGTATCGGAGGATCCCTGTCGGAGCCAACTTCGATCGAGAACTTCTCTTATAGATACAGCCACCTCCGTCCCATCGTCGTCGACTCACTGTTGTCGCGTAACTCCAACGATTTGACCTCGAGATAGATTTCTATGTCAACAATAATTAAGTGTTTAAATTAGATTGTAACAATTTGTTAGCATCTGATGCTATGTGTTTAATTTTTTTTACATTGAAATGTTCTCTTTTAGTGATATATTGAGTCTGCAAAGCACTAGACTAAAGTTTTTTTTTTGTTCATTCTATATAGTGAATTTGCTCATTAATCTATTGTTATTCAAACATTACTCTATTCAACCTAAACTTATTCATCCTTGCTACATTTATTCTGTTAGGAAAATATGTTCATCATTAATAAGATTTACCTAGTACAAAATTTGCTATACAAGAAAGGAAATTTTGAATCAAAACTTCTATGAGCTTTTCATAATGAAATTTGGTAGGTTCATAGTTCTCAGATGAATTAACATTATCAATATTATGATCAAGTGTTAGACTAGATATTACTATTTTGAATTGATGCCAGCCATAGGGCAAATCATGAGGCAAATTGTGAAATTAATAGACATCTTCGGTGAGACAAAATATGGCACTCAGATGCTTGTCACATGTCAAATCATGGCACCTTGTTGACTACTATATTTATAGAAAACATATTATTTTACTTGTGCTTAAAACTTGAAGAATTATGAATTATTTAGTTAACAAAATAATGATAGTTTATACTTATCATTTACGCTCCTTATAAATTAAATTATTTTTGTATCTCTTGATTTCAATAGTATAAAAGATGTTCTATATTAAATATTGGATTAATCACCAAAAAAATCCTAAACTATTTGGGGATTTTCAATTTCATTCTAAACTTCAATTTGATACAATCAGATCATCAAACTATTAAAAAAACTTCAATTCGGACTCTAGCCATGCATTCCGTCTAATTGTAGTTATAGAAAAGTCATGTGGGCTCATGTAATTGAGGTGTGTGGCGGAAGGGGCTGATGTGGATGATGTGGTTTTTCCCCCTTTTCCCTTCTTTATTTCAGTTGTTTAATCTGATTATTTCTCCTATTTCGAAGACTCAATACTAGTGAAGCTTGGGAGAGTGGCGGTTTGTTGGTTAGTCAAAAAGTAGTGACTGGTTCTCCATTTCCAAGGCAAAGGTGATTTCCTTATCTTTTCTTTTTTTTTTTTCTTGCAGCAGGGTTTTACCTTTCTTAAAATCCATCCATTCTTCCTATCGGCGATTGTTGATCGACTATGGTTGCAACTTGTATAGGCTACACATCAGTGATAGAAATATAGATGGAAGACTTTGAAGAAATAGCATCTAGAAGAGTTGCAAGGTCATTACATGACTCCCCACTTTCTAGTATAGACTCAACTGGAAGCTATGAAGCACATGATCAATGCAAGTATATATGGTCTTGTAGCTAAAATATGGACTTCATGGAGTGATAATAACCCTAGATGAAGTTTTAAGGTTGTCCAAATTATCAGGTGAGTGTGATTAGTATCTTCAATTTACTTTTCCAAATTTTCAATTGTTGAATTATGCTAATATAAGTTGTTTAATTATAATGTGGATATTAATTGGTGGCAAAATGATTCGTATTATAGATATTTTGCTTGGATTGATCCGGAGATAAGAGGTCGAGCTAAATTAAGTAGCTCTACTTGAGAAAAGGGATAAAGAAAAGGACTTGAAAGCCAATATGAGAAAATTGTCTGCTATTGTTGGAAGATATAGAGGAGAAATTCTAATTTAAAAGAACATGTGGTGGAACTTAAAGGAGAAATGATCAATTTGTTAGAAGAGATTAAGGATTTAAAGAAAGAGACTAGTGATATCAAAGATGAGGCAACAAAAGTGAAAACATAATATGTAGAGTTAAAGAGGAAGCTTGTGAAGCATGCTGGAGAAGCTATATGTGATTGCAATCATGTTTTTATTCATTATGTTAACAGTGATGGTGATGTTTTAATGGATATTATGTAACAAAAAAGCTATATTATGTAATGTTTTTGAAAGTAGTAGTCATATAGGGGACCAGCTATACAGGGGACAAGCTCTAGTATATTCAAGCTTTGGAAATCACTTTTGTAATGAATATTATGCACAAATGTTATCGAATGTACACTTTCTTTATTGTTGACTATTTGCATCTCTTCTTTGGTAATTAGTGAGCTTTAGAATAGGTTTAATATCATGCCTCGAACCTAGCAACCAGGTCAGATATGTGATGGCCATACACTTCTTAGGACAAGGCCCTAAAGAATATGCAAGGCCTTAATATTTTTTTACAATCCCAAGATTGCATGAATACTATTGATCTTAAATTATAATAAATAATTTCATATTAACAAATATCAACTTTGTACAATTTATAAAACTTGATCGTCCAACTATTACTAATGGTGCTCTATCTAATTGATTCTTTCAATCATGATTCTAACCATAGCCAAATGTATGTATCATGTAACTTTGAAAAGAAAAGAAGAGGAAGAGGGGTACTGAGCTTTACAGCCCTATAAGAATCCCCACACACTGACACTAGCATAATAATAATTTGAAAATAGCATATAGACAGTATCAAAAGAAAACATAAGCCATAAAATCTCATGTCAAATATCCAAAATAACTTCATACCAATGTATACAAAACATGCATCATACACCATCACATATCCATCTTTTCAAAAATGATATATGGCACATATATAATTAAGTGAAGTCTCTTTAGCTTAATTATGGTTCCATATCTTATCATCCACATCTCATTAACTTGATTCAGATCGATAAGCAGTTATTTTTATGTTTTTGGACTAATACAGTCATGCTTCAGCCCATGACTGGCAAATCATCAACCACATTTTAGCACATGATGGCAATCCATAGTAATCGTACTTCAGCTTGTAGTGGCAAACCAGAATAGCATACTTCAACCTTTGGTGGCAAACCAGAATACTGTGCTTCCACCCACAGTGGTACATCAAGAATATCCATGCTTTAGCTTGCGGTGGCAAATTTAACTACCACGTATCTATCTATGGTGAGGCTTCTCGATACCATGTATCTGTCCACGGTAAGCTATTCTCAATACCATGTAGATAGGCTATTCTCGATGTCACATTCTTACTCATGACAAGGCTATTCTCAGTTTAATAAGGCTAGCCTAAACATCTCTTTCTTAATCATTAATTTATTAATTTTAATTATATCAAGAAAATACTATATCATATTATGTTAATTTTAGAAATCTTAATAGCTGATATCACAATCCAAACCATCCAAAAAGCCATCAATAAATGTACAAAAAGTAAAGTTAGTCATATCGACAACACATATCTATCAAAATCGATCATGAAAAATTTAAATCATGCAATGCAGAAGTAAATATATATACAGATATTTGTGTACAAGAATTCTTACTTTTACTAGTAGTTGACTCAAATACAATAATTGATGAACTTCTTAATTCACGAACTTGAAAATAAGATATTCTGCTTGATATTTTGTGCAAACAATCATAGTTCTATATGATCAGGGTTTAAACATAAAAATCATAGATGATTAGAGAAGATAAAAATTACGGTAAACAATCCAACTAACATAAGTTGGGGACCCCTCCTACAGTCAATCAATTAATCTGAATTATCTAGATATCCAGACCATCCACTAGCCTAGAAAGATATCTAGAGAGAGAAATTTATGAAGAGAAAAAAATTCTAGAGAGAGAAGATTATAAAGAGATAAAGTAGAGAGAAAAAATGGAAAGAGAAGATAGAGAGAGGAAAGAGCGAAGAGAGAGAAATTTTTTTTCTTTTTTTTCTTTTTTTCTTTTCTTTCTTCTTTTTTTTTCCTTTTGGGTTTTCTTCTTCTTTTATGAAAATAGGGGAGGGGAAAAGGGAGAGGAAAAGGGCTTGGCAACTCCCATGGTAGCAACCATGATTGATGAGGACCCCTTTGGTGCTAGCAATGATAGCTTTAGTCTCCATTAGTTGAAGCATGACCACGTTCGACGATAGTGGCCGATTTGATAGAAGAAAAAGAAGAAAGCAAGACAAGAAAAGTCCCATCCCCTTTAAAATTCAGTAGACGGTGACTAAATTTGGCCATCAAAAGCTTTATGGGGTTCAAGAAATAGAGGAGGAAGGAAAATGGGAGATTGGTACCTTAAAATCGACAATGAATCAATGGTAGCTCACTGGAAACACTAGGTAGGAAAAATCCAATAAATCCCTACAATTTTGCTAGTGATTGATCAAAGATTTGGGTGACATATTGAGGAGCATGGGAGGGGCATTTATAGGTGATTCATAGGGCTTTTTCCTAGTTCAATTTAGTGGCATAATCTTATTGGGAATAGTGTCCCAAAGTCAATCATCAGCCTATTGATAATTGAGCTATTTTATATAATTATATATGAATTATTAATTGAATAAAAGTTATTTTGACTTTTTCAGCATAAATCTTTTATCTTCTAATGAACTCCTGTATATTGTGATGAAGTTCTTAAAACTATTTAAAATCGATAAGAAAGAATATATCCCTTAGTCCTTAAATAAGTTCATGACTAAATGATACGTTGTTACTAAAGGACGACAACATTAAAAGAGTATAGGTCATTATGTGCCATATAGTTTGGTTATCTTCTTAACCAAGAAGTATGGAGATACTCGTATGGCATGCAGGTGAGATGTAGTGATACTTCTACACTGAATGTGATCAACTCTAGAGCATTCTGCTATCAAAAATTGCTCTGATGGAATATGGGCATAAGTATCCCTTCGATCTGAGATTACCATGGTGACTTTCAAGCAACTCATTGTGCTTTAGTACTGGACTACCTGAATTTCTAATTCAGTGATGAAAGATTTTTGGGTACAGTCAAATATTTAAGGAGTCGGTGCATGAGTCAAGATGGGATTGATCACTCCTAGACTTAAGAGCTGTGTTTAATAGTATTTCAATTTAGCAAAGCCTTGGCCAAGATAGTCCTTGCAAGGGGTCATGGGATTAATTACTTTGAGACATGATTTGGATGTATCTTCTAGGATTGACAGTCATACCCTAAAGTTATCTTATGCATTGAGATCAAATGGATGAATTATGCGATAACCGTATTCATGTAGATTTTGAATATTACGATTGCACTATTCAGCCTATCCAGATGTCGTGTATCATTACTAGATGGTTACTTCAATTAGTTTAGAAAAATGGTTCTTGTGCTATCAGCTTAGGTTCGAACCTATGGGGTCACACACACTAGAGATTCCTATCCGATCTAATGGCTGATCAAGAGAAGATTGATTAGTGATTTGATCACTAATTAACTCAATTTGATTGAGTGATTATTTTTGGATCAAGATCAGTTGAATTAGATTCATTTGGATTTGATCTGATTAGGTTATAAGATGATCTAATCATTAAGGAGGTTTAATCTTTGATTTGATCAGGGATTTGGCTTGATTAATTTTTGATTTGATTAGGATTTAACTGAGCCTAATTAAGTCTAAATAAGTTGGATTTAATCTGATCTAATTGGGCCTAATTAATTTGGATTAGAATGGTTTAATTAGATGACAAACATTGAGACTAGTTTGACTAGTCTTCTCATGCATGACATCACCAATATTTGCACCATCTTTTCTCCATAAGAAAGAGGTTTCTCATAATGATTTCAATGCAAGGGAGGTTGCACGTTCCCCTTTCTCACACACCTTAAAAATTGGCCTAATCTAGTTACAAATTCAATTCAAATGGGATTTGAATTTGAATGGATAACCTCTTGATCTAAGCCAATCCCACACGTCTCCCATGTTTATGCACATCTATAAAATAATTGATTTTATGGACGTACATAAGGAATAGAAAAAGAGAGAGAGATGAAGAAATAGAAAGAGAGAAAGGTTTCTCTCATGCATGAGTCCTTCCTCCCTTGCATGAGAAAAACCAAAAAAGAAAGATAGTTCTAGGCGCAAGGGTTTCAGATGAGGGCATACCCTAGAATCTATCTAGGGTTTGGGATTTAGATCTATGAGTTACGAGGGTTGTGACTTCATAGATCCTGGTTGTGAACCTCCTCAACTTCTCATCTATGTTCATTGCGATCCAGAGTGTTCGAAGAGCCCATGAAGCAAGATCAAAGGAGTTCGATCTAAAATCAGCCATTAAAGATTCCTGTAGTGAGCTAGCACTTGAGAGAAACTGATCAGGATTAGAATCTCGTGTGGATTACCCATGGAGGTCAGACATGTGTGTGGATGCATCATGGTGATCAGATCTACATCCAAGAGATCAAATTATGAAGATAATCTACCCATAAAAAGATAATATGCTCTGAACGCGTAGAAGCAGTAAAATAGTTTTACTGCACTTGTTATTTTATTTTTCATATATGCATGCATATATGATACATTAGATCCTGATTGTGTAGGATTTTTAGATTAGATCTATAGCTCTTATTATTAATATGATTAATAATTTCTCCATTGTGTATGTTTTTGCAAAAAAGTTTTCGAAAGTAGAGGTAGAGACCCTACGTGTTCCCTTCAATTGGTATCAGAGTGGCATATTCTTTGATATATTATATATGCATGTTTTAGATTATTTTATATTAGATTTAAATAATAATCTAATTTAAAAAATAAAAATAATGATCGCATGGATTGTAGGTTATCCTACTGTAAGGTTGATCCCTTACAGTGGAGAGATTGTCCTGGTATGTTGCGATTTAGAAAATTGATCATAAAAATTTTAGATTAGATCTAATAATTTTTATAATATATTTGAATATGTTTAATCTAAATTTTATCATGATTTAGTATTTAGATTAGATCTAAATAGTTTCATAATTTTTATGTAGAGTACATAGATTTCAATTAAACATGTACAGGATCTTAGGAAGATTCTATTTATCGGTTAAGCAACTCGCTCAGAAATTGAGCCAGCTTGATCAGCATACTAGTTGTGATATACTTTCTAGATTGATGCTCCAGTTGGCTCGATCAAGAATTGAGCCAACTCAGCTTCAATTTGGATCAGCTCGGATGGGATCCGAGCTTGCCCGATGGGAATGTTAGGCTTCTGGCTTTTTGTTTGGGCTGACTGTCTCAGAAATTGAGCTCTCTCGACTTCTGCTCGGGCCAGCTCGAATGGGATTTGAGCCAGCCCGATCGAGAAGTTGGCTAAAGGTCTAAATTGGCTGGTTTTATGTGATCTAACCTATATTTAGTGCTTGTTTATAAAATAAGCCGATCCATTTTTAAAATAAATCGATCTATTTATTAAAATAATGCTAGGATGTAAAGAATCTTTCAAAATTTAAAAAATATATTTGAAATGCCGAACCCTAACTCTCAGCCTTAAACTTAATTGAGAATTAAGTATGATTAATAAAGATCTAGAATTATGAATTAAAGATCCTAAGACATTGATCATAAAATTATAGATTAATTGAGTTAGTCGAATTAGATCCATTAATTAGATTTGACCTAAGGTTAGCTAAAGAATGGATTAAATTAGAGTAATTAATCAAATCTAACCAAATATTAATTTAGATTAGGTCAAGGACTCTTTAGACCAAATTACAATAGTTGTAGCTGGTCAAGATCATGCCTTTAACAAGGACCAAATAAACTTGATTCATGGCTACGTGGTCGAACCTATAATTGCTAGGTTGGTCAAATTGAAACTAATGAATCGGATGATGTCTAAAATAAGTCTGGCAGCTTAGATCAGTGATTTTAATTGGGAGCTACTCGCACTGATTCGGTCTTTGATGAGTTAATGGCATATCCCTTCTACTATCTTACTTACCTGGCCATCTTGATGAATTAGATTTTGAGTAGACCACTTGGTGATTTGGACTCATCCATGTCTATTTGGTAAATCAGTTTAACTGATTTAGGTTCTTCTAATGCTAGCTTGAATTAGATCCTTATTGATCCGACTTGATGAAGTCAGTGGGAGGATCCAAATTGGCTAGTTAATTCTTCTTAAAAATTGATTAATAAAATCCTCTAAAATTATTAGGTCCTTAAAATGATAAAGTTATGGTGATAACTAAGTCATAGCCTTTCATTAAGTTGAGTGATAATGGATTTATTAGTTTAATAATCATTAGAGATCCAAAGATCTGGTGTTTATTGACTAATGAAATTATCATTCATCATATGATGATTTGATCATATCTTTCTAATGGTGGTCAGGTTGGCCAACCAAAGTCAGGCCTGATCATTGGTTGGGCTGATACACCAAATGTGATCATGTTAATGGTTGGACCTAACTAGATTTTTTCAATGGAGGTCAAAGTCTATTGATTAGATTTTTAGGGCAAAATTAAAATTACTAGAAGTTATTTGGTGAAGCAATTGGTTATGAACCTACTCGTAGGTGCACATGAGTTGACCAACCAAAGTTGGACTCGTGTATAGCCTATGTGGATTCTAGTATCCATAAAGAAATTAGAAATAATTTCTCAAATTGAAGGTAGAGGTTATCAATTTGAACAAAATAGTGAAAGAATCTTTAGACTAAAGTCTAAATCTTTAGAGTAAATAATTTATATCTAATTAGGTCTATGATTTTTCTTTTGTGTAGAAATGGCTACTACCCTATCCTCCGGTCATTATTGGATAATGACAAACTCATGGGATCCAATTTCGATAGCTGGTATTGAAAGTTAAAGATCATCCTAGAGCATGAATGGATCTTATACATATTGACTGATCCAACACCTAAGGAGCCAGTCTTGAATGCTATTAAGGCGGTGAGAGACTCTTACCAGAAGTGGCTCAATGATTGCACCACTATTCAGTGCATTATACTGGTGGCAATGAATGATGAGTTCAGTCGTAGGTTTGAGAATGCCCAGCCTGAGGAGATGCTTGAAATGTTGAACGACTCCTTTGGCACACCTGACAACATTGAAAGGCATGAAACTAATTATGCCATTTTCAATGCTCGTATGAGGGATGGGCCATCAGTCACTAATCATGTATTATACATGATTGAGTTGATTGAATGCCTGAGTAAGCTGAGTTTTTTCCTACATAAGCAACTCGGAAAAGATGCGATTCTAAATTCATTGCCCAAGTTCTTCCTTCTTTTCCTTACTTATTTCAGAATGACAAAGCCTACAGTGAACTACCATGGATTATTGGGATTGCTGCAGAACTTTAAGAAGGATCATCATCTCCAAAAAGGGTTGGTGAATGTTATGGGAGGATCTTCTTCTGGTCGATCCTTTAAGAAAGAAAAGAAAAAAAGAAGAAGAGCAAAATGGTGCAGCCGCATGCTGGAACGTCTGCACAGGGTCAGACCAAGATCACAAGCCTAACCAGAGCCAGACAGAGTGCTTCTTTTGCAAGAAGCAGGAACATTGGAAAAAAAATTATCCTCAGTATATTGCCACCCTAGACCTGAACAGATCGAGGAAGCAAGTGGTTGCTATGCAAGATAATTATATGATAACACCTTGCAACTTCTCAATTTATGATACTACTGCCTAGGTATTAGATACCGATAGCTCTTATCATATTTGTAATTTGATGCAGGATTTATAGATCAGTAGGAGATTTGGTGAAGGTGAGAGATTCCTGAATGTTGAAGATGAAAGATAAGTTCCAGTTCTAGCTTTAGGAATCATAAATCTTATAATCAATTCTCATAGAGTTATTCTTAGTGATTGTCATTTTTGTCCAAATTTTTTATTGAATATAATTTCTGTAGTCCTTTTGCCCAGGAATAGTTATCAATCTTCAATAAAAGTAAATTTTTATGATATCATTTTGAATGGTGTTATAGTTTATGTTGGATAATTTAATAATAAAATTTATCTATTATCATAGCCTATTAACGTAGTCCAAACCTCCGGTAAACATCCTAAAATAGATGATGTGTCAGATGTCTATCTTTGGCATTGTAGGCTAGGTCACATCAACAAAAATAGAATAAATAGGTTGGCTCAAGAAGAAATTCTTGAGGTCAGTGATTGTGAATCACTGCTGACATATGAGTCTTGTCTTCTTGGAAAAATGACCAAGTCACCTTTTATTGGAAAGGATGAACGTGCCAGTGAACTCCTGGGTCTAGTACATATTGATGTATGTGGATCCATGAGTACAAGCATTAGAGGTGGATATTTTTACTTCATAATCTTTATAGATGATCTATCAAGGTATGGGTATGTCTATTTAATGAAGCATAAGTCAGAATCATTTGAAATGTTCAAACTATTTCGTAATAAAGTTAAAAAATAAACTGAGAAGAGTATTAAAACTCTTCGGTCTGACGGAGGGGGTGAGTATCTTTTCAGTAAATTTCTAACATATTTTGGGGAGAATAGGATTCTTTTCTAATGGACTCCTCCTAGAAAACCACAGCATAATGGTGTGTCCAAAAGAAGGAATCAAATCCTATTGGACATGGTTCGATCTATGATGGAATTTGCCGGTCTGTCAATCTCTCTTTGGGGATATGTGCTCAAGTCAGCTTGTTATATTTTGAATAGGATTTTGAGTAAGTCTATTTCTAAAATATCATATGAGATGTGGATAGGATGTAAGCCAGTATTCTCACACCTTAGGATTTGAGGGTGTCCAGCTTATGGCAAATGTTTAGTAACGGACAATCTTGGACCTAGGTCTGATAAGTATAGCTTTATAAGATATCCAAAAGAGACTAAAGGATATTACTTCTACTTAGCTAATAAACAAAAGGTGTTTGTCAGTCTTAAGATGGTCTAATGCCTTTAAGGTCGAACTTGAGAAAGTTCGATAGGTGAAAGAACCGACACATGTAGCTAAACCTGAACCAAATTTGATTCGATCAGACCCGGAGCCTACTGAACCTACACCCTTAAGGAGATCTGGTAGAGTACCACGTCAGCCGAATAGATACTATGATTTCTTGATCCAGGACGGTGATTCTGTTGAACTTAATGAGAACGATGAGGATCCGATCACCTACATGAATGCAATGCAGAGATCCAATTTTGAAAAATGGCTTGAGATAATGAAATCCAAAATGGAGTCCATGAAGGTCAACGATATATAGACATTAGTTGACCCATCCGAAGGGATAAAATTCATAGGGTGTAGGTGGATCTTCAAAAGAAAAAAAAATGCAGATGAAAAGATGGAGACCTATAAAGCCCATCTGGTTGCTAAGGGATATTGTCAATGTTATGGTATTGACTATGATGAGACATTTTCTCCTGTAGCAATGTTCAAGTCCATTCGAATCATGCTTATGATAGCTGTACATCTGGACTATGAAATCTAGCAGATGCTTGCGAAAATAGCTTTTCTAAATGAAGAGCTGGATGAAGAGGTGTATATGATACAATTTGAAGGTTTTACATCTATAGATGAGTCTAAAGTGTGCAAGCTTCAAAGATCCATTTATGGACCGAAGTAGGCATCTCGGAGTTGAATCATATATTTTGATAGGACGATCAAGACGTATGGCTTCATTAAGAATGAAGAAGAGCCCTACATATATAAGTGGGCTAATGGTCCAGTAGTTGTATTTCTCATTTTGTATGTGGATGACATTCTTTTAATCAGGAATGATGTCCTCATATTATAAGAAATAAAGATCTAGCTGTCGTCATAGTTCTCCATGAAGGATTTGGGAGAAGCTTCCAACATCCTAGGAATGAAGATCTATAGAGATAGATCTAAAAGGTTGCTTGGATTGTCCCAATCTATGTACATAGACACTATGCTGAAGAGGTTCAACATAGAAAATTCCAAGAAGGGCTATCTACCGATAGGCCATAAAATTTTTCTCTCAAAGAGGGATTGTTCGACAACACCTTTAGAGAGAGAGCATATAAGTAGAATTTTATATACTTCAGTAGTGGGTTCTATTATGTACACCATGACATGTACGTGACTAGATATGGATACTCACTAGGGGTAGTGAGTAGATACCAATCTGATCTAGAGGAGAACCACTGGAAGATTGTTAAAATCATCCTAAAGTTGAGAAATACTGAGGACCAATGGCTTGTTTATAGTGAATCAGACTTGAAATTTATGGGGTTTATAGACTCTAGTTTTTAGTCTAATCATGATGATAGCAAGAGTGTGTCAGGGTATGTGTTTACCCTTAATGGTGGTACTGTCTGCTGAAAAAGTTTCAAGCAGCACACCATGGTCGATTCAGTGTGCGAGGCTAAGTATGTTGCTACATCAGATGCTACTAAAGAAGCAGTATGACTGAAGAAGTTTATCACTGAGCTCGAAGTAGCACCCTCCCTAGATGGTCAAGTTCTGCACTTCTGCAATAGCTCTAGAGCCATTGCTTAAGCAAAGAAATCTAAAGCACACCAGTAGACAAAGCACATTCTACGCCGCTTCCACCTTGTCTGAAAGATTATGGATCGAGGTGACGTTGATCTTTAGAAGATCGATGGGAAGGAAAACCTGACCAATCCATTCACTAAAGCCATTACGGTAAAGGAGTTTGATGACTTCAAGTCGAAGATGGGTATACGATACTACACCAATTGGCTTTAGGCTATGTGGAAGATTGTTGGAAATAGTATTCCAAAGTCAATCATCAGTCTATTGACAATTAAGCTATTTTATATAATTATATATGAATTATTAATTAAATAAAAATTATTCTAACTTTTTCATCATAAATCTTTCATCTTCTAATGAACTCCTATATGTTGTGATGAAGTTCTTAGGACTATTTAGAATCGATAAGAAAGGATTTATCATTTAGTCTTTAAATAAGTTCGTGACCAAATGATACGTTGTTACTAAAGGATGATAATATTTATCGAGTATAGGTCATTATGTGCCATATAGATTGATTGTCCTCTTAACTAAGAAGTATGGAGATACTGCTATAGCATGTAGGTAAGATGTAGGAATACATCTGCACTGAATGTGATCAATTTCGGAGCTTTTCTGCTATCAAGAATTGCTCTGATGGAATATGGGCATAAGTGTCCCTCCAACCTGAGATCATCACAGTGACTTTCAAGCAACTCACTGTGCTTTGATGTTGGACTACCTGAATTTCTAATTTAGTAATAGAAGATTTTTAGGTATAGTCAAGTATTTGAGAAATCGGTGCGTGAGTCAAGATGAGATTGACCACTCCTGGACTCAGGAGCTATGTTCAATAGTATTTCAATTTAGCAAAGCCTTGGTCAGGATAGTCCTTATGAGGGCTCACGGGACTAATTACTTTGAGACATAATTTGGATGTATCTTCTAGGATTGACAGTCAAACCCTAAAGTCATCTTATGCATAGAGGTCAAAAGGATGAATTATGCGATAATCATATTTACGTAGATTCTGAATGTTGTGATTGCACTATTCAGCCTATCCGGACGTCGAGTACCACTGCTAGATGGTCACTTCGATTAGTTCAGGAAAATGGTTCATATGCTATCGGCTTAGGTTAGAACCTACAGGATCACACACACTAAAGATTCCTATCTGATCTAATGGCTGATCAAGAGAAGATTGATTAGTAATTTGATTACTAATTAACTCAATTTGATTGAGTGATTATTTTTGGATCAAGACCAATTGAATTGGATTCATTTGGATTTGACCCATTAGGTTATAAGATGATCTAATTATCAAGAAGGTTTAATCTTTGATTTGATTAAGGATTTGATTTGATTAATTTTTGATTTGATTAGAATTTAATTAAACCTAATTAAGTCTAAATAAGTTAGATTTAATCTGATCAAATTGGGTCTAACCAATTTGGATTGGAATGGTTCAATTGGATGACAAACATTGAGACTAGTTTGACTAGTCTTTCCATGCGCCACATCACCAATATTTGTGTCATCTTTTCTCCACAAGAAAGAGGTTTCTCATGATGATTTCAATGCAAGGGAGGGTGCACATTCTCCTTTCACACGTATCTTAAAGATTGGCCTGATCTAGTTATAAATTCAATTCAAATGGGATTTGAATTTGAATGGATAACCTCTTGATCTAAGCCAATCCCACACGTCTCCCATGTTTATGCGCATCTATAAAATGATTGATTTTATGGACATATGTAAGGAATAAAAAAAGAGAGAGAGATGAAGAAATAGAAAGAGAAAAAGGTTTCTCTCATGCATGAGTACTTCGTCCCTTGTGTGAGAAAAATCAGAAAAGAAAGATAGTTCTAGGCGCAAGGGTTTTGCGTGAGTGCATACCCTAGAATCTATCTAGGGTTTTGAATTTAGATCTATGAGTTACGAGGATTATGACTTCATAGATCCTGGTTGTGAACCTCCTCAACTTCTCATCTATGTTCATTAATGATCCGGAGCGTCCAAAGAGCCTGTGAAGCAAGATCAAAGGAGTTCGATCTAAAATCAGCCATTAAAGATTCCTGCAGCGAGCTAGCACTCAGGAGGAACTGATCAGGATCAGAACCTCATGTGGATTATCCGTGGAGGTCAGACACATGTGTGGCTACATTGCGGTGATCAGATCTATACCAAAGAGATCAAATTATGAAAATCATCTACGATAGAAAGGTAACATGTTCTGAACACGTAGAAGTAGTAAAATAGTTTTACTGCACTTACTATTTTATTTTTTAGATATGCATGCATATATGAAACATTAGATCTTGATTGTATAGGATTTTTTAGATTAGATCTATAACTCTTATTATTAATATGATTAATAATTTTTCTACTATATATATTTTTTTAAATTTTTTTTTTAAAAGTAGAGCTGGAAATCCTGCACGTTTCCTTCAAATCCTTCTCCTAAACGGATTCAGGAGAGAAGAGGACTCCAAAATTGTAGTCCTCTTCCTCCCCTTCTCTCATTTTTTTTTTCTTTTTTTATGTTTCTCTAACATTCATGCATGGTTTGGGCCTATGGGGACTTTGGACTGATCGGTAGACTGGATTCTTATATTTAATGCTTGGCACATGGTCTAATTGTATTAATCAAGTAATGCTAAAATGGCACATGCATAGAACCAGGAAATATGAAATGGCATATGCATGAAACTTAAGCAAGTTTTAATGGATAGTAAGTTTGAATGGCCTCTACTATTAATTAAGCAGTGAACTCTATTATTAAAGTTATGTTCTTAAAATATGGAATACTAAGATTTGAAAAATGTTTAATGCTACTATTGTTGAAATGGCATTGCTAAGCTCAAATTGCATAGGCTCCAGCCATAGCTAGTGCCCTTGATTTAAGTGGAAATGGCATTACTAATGTTACTATTATTAAAGTTGAAATATGAAGCAATAGACTATGCCACCACTAAGCATTATCTAAATAATTTGATCTTATATTGAATATAATTTGTAAAGCCATGATTTGAAAAACTAGCAGATTATTACATGTTATCTGAAATAGGGAACTCTAGCATGAGTGCAACTTACAAAACTAAATAAGTTATACATTATCTTAAATTAGTATACTAAGGATCAACTTTGTAATCATGTGAGCATTACTAAACTAGTTGACAAGCAGCAATGAAACATTGTGAATCCTTCATAGCACCACTGAGCAAGCTATGAAGCTGAAACATTAGTGTTTCTATAGTATAAGTTTTTTTGAATACTCCTTTTGATACCTAGACAAAACCCTTTGTTGCACTTCTTTTAACCAAGTTCAAGTTGTCTACATGAAAAAACCCTTTGTTAGCACTTCTTTATGCAAGTTTATTGAAAGAAACAAAACAATTCATTTAGTTGTCTAGGAACATTGAGAACAAAAAATGATTCTATATGTATACTCATATATCCTGCTTAGCATGCATTACCCTTATGCCCTTGTTCTAAAACCTTATTTTGGATATATATTGAAGTGGACACCAAGTTCATCCAGCTCTTGTTTATGGAAAGATTGTTGAACTACTGACCCAAGCTAATGCCACTGCTAAAGTACATGTTATGTATATATGAATCCAAGGAGTACATTATTGAAAATCTTTTGAAATTGCCAAAAAGTTAAGTCTGGCGAACCATTGCCTTTCAATTTCGGCAAAAAAGTCCACCTAAAATGACATTGAGTGAAATTTAAATTTAACCAAAAAAAAACTATTCAATATATAATAACCCTGAAACATTGAATTAGATGACATTGTTCCCCTCATACAAACTAACAAAAATCTCAACATCTACACTTAGTACAATAAAAAACTACTACCCATCTAGGTAACCAAAAAATCCAATCAGTTTTCAGAGTACCTCCACATATAGCAAATCTGGCAGATCAACTAATGTTTCCATTCGTACTTACCCTTAAAGTTCCAAGGTTGATCAAAATAATGACTAAGTAACATGTGTTTCTCCTTCTATCAACTACATCAGCTCTTAATGAACCCCAACACTTAAGTTGACATCTGAAATCCTTTCCCTAAAAAAAAACTACCTTATATAATAGCTAATGTGAACAACTTGTTCCCCTCCAAACTATCAAATCCTAACATCTACATTGGTACTAAAAAAGACTATGACGTAACCAAAAATAGCCCATCTGATATCAACAATTTCCCTACCTAGACTAAGTATCATAAACCTAAACATAAAGAACCCACAGTTAGATAATTGCCTCATCTTGGTAGATAAATCCAAAATATATTACCAAACAATATTATAGAAAATTTAAAATCTCTTTAGTATTGGTAGAGAAGATAATTGTAGCCCTTGGATCTCCCTCCTTGACCTCTTTAGATGTGAATGGATTCATATTGAGATGAAGTCCTGACTTCTATTGGTGGTCATTCACTTCTATTGGGTTCATGCCTACTTTGGAAGCATATTGATAGGTCATTTATATCTTCATGTCTTGAAAGCTTATGAGGTTGCTTAGACTCCTCATGTGGTCCCTTCTCATATCTACTTGGCATTTATGATGCCCTACCACCATCCTAGCACCATGACTTGTCTTCTATTAATAGCTTGAAGGACAAACTCATAACAACTTTTTCCATGCATCTTTTATATAATACCTACCACATAACCCAACATTACATACTTATGCCATATACAGATATGGCATGACTGCATTGGTATGCCTGTTAGGTCCATTCATTATATGCACACTCTATCAACCAAGCCACTTCATAAGACTCTCCTTGCATGTGACTTCATATTTTTATTATTATTATAAATTTTTCACACTATTTGCTCTCTATTCTTTTCTTAAATTCGAGGGTAAATTTTTTCATACCACTTCTCGATATCTTCTCTTTTTCTTATCATTTGGACCATCAATGCCCTCCACATATCTTTCAGCATCTCAATCAATGGCTTCTCCCTTGCTTGAAGTATGCAACCATTGAAGGTTTCCAGTATATCTATGTCAGTGACATCATTATATGGAAATAGACTAAAGAAGGCTTTGACGAACTTCTTGGATTTGCATCTGTGAAGTCCTTTCATCACTACAAGAAAATAAAGCATCAGTGACAAAAATTTTGTGACTAAAAAATTCTATCATAAATTAAGATAGATTTGTAACGGATCTATGATAGAAAAGTAAAATAATTTTTTTGGACCATCTGTGATAGGTTTGCGATAGAAATATCCATCACTAAAAATCTATCACAAATCCATTAAAAATTTATGATGGATTTGTGACAGAAAAAGAAATAAATTTTTAAAAGCTTTCAACAACAGATTTATGATAGATATATCTGACATAGAAAATTCCATCACAATCCATCATAAAGTTGTGATGGATTTTGATGGAAATAAATATAAATTTTTGATTATTTTCAATGATGGTGTGTTGGATATATCTGATATAAAATTCATCATAAATTAATCACAAGTTGTGTGGATTTGTGATAGAAAAAAGATAAAAAATTTTGATGGATTTGTAGGAAAAAAAGATACAAAAGATTACTTTCAGTGATTAGTTTGATTGGATATATTGATACAAACATACACCATCATACCATCATAATTAGATTTAGGATGAAAAAAGATATAGGATTTTAAAAATTTAAAATTTTTGATCGAATTTGATTTAGTCCTAATGAATTGTTGCATGAAATTGGGATAGATTTTGGGATTCTTTATACTATATTATTTAATATTAAAATTTAAATAGATTAAACTCAATCATCCGATCGAACCCGAATTCATGATGACCCAATATTTCCGATCTGAGTTGGTACTAGATGGATATGAATATAAGGATTGTTTGAACTAAATATTTGTGGAAATTATGATATTTACTAATATTTAAAAATTACGAAAATTTACTACTATAAGTAATTTTTGAAACACTGCTTACACCTTACGGTAGAAATTTTCGTTAACGCTGCGGTAAGATCATATATAGCAGTGGTTAACAATCGCGTGGTTCAACACAACAGCGTTTATAAAATAACTGCGTAATCAAAATATAGATCATTATAATACCATAATATTATCCATAAGTTTCAAGGGTAGTAGCTGCTTTAATCTCTAATTTAATATAACCATTCTATATATATATTTTAAAAATATTATATATTTTAAAATTTAATGCTCATCTTCATCATTCATTATCTAAATAATTATTTAGAGTGATCCAAAAGATCGTCTTGATCCGATGGCCATCGATCAGAAAAATTTGATTTCATGACCATAACGATTGATGCGATGATCTGCATAATGAAGACCCGATGGATCTAAAATTTGCAACGATGATCTTGGTGATGTTTGTAGTGTACTACAAAATTTTACTTCAATCGAATCATCGTAGTTATCTGATCAAATTTAGTATAGATTAATTTCGACTTGTTATGATAAATTGATGATCAGGAGGATCAAAAACGTATTCGATTGTGAGATAATTTTTTTTATAAATGATCTTGTCTACTACTTTAATCATTTTTTATGGTGGTGATTATAAAATTCAACTCGTGAGATGAAGAATGATCTAAAACTATATGTTTTCTGATAACCATTCTGAAACTTCACTGGTTGTTATGCTCGTGCTTTTGCAATATCTACTTAATATGAATATTTTATACAAAAGTAATTTAAATTTTACTACCATCACCGTATAAAATATTTAAAATTATAATAAAAATTATTTAACTAAAAAATTATCTCATAATTGGATGTCGTTTAATCCTTTGATCGCTTATTTCTAATTTAACGGTCGAAATCATTTCATACTAAATTGACCATGACAATGATATCCGATTGAAGTAAAACTTTGATAGTATGCTACAAACATCATCAAAATCATCATTGTAGATTTTTGGATCCATCGAAGGTCTCCATCTATTAGATCATCGCATCATCATTTGTGATCATCGAAATCAAATTTTTTTGATCAATGAAGCTAGGGCCATCGGATCGAGGTGATCTTTTATGATGATACTCTAATGATAATTATTTAGATAATAAATGGTGAAGATGGACATTAAATTTTAAAATTATATAATATTTAGAAAAAAAATAAAAAAAAAATTATTTCCCATCTATGATAGTGGTTATCAAAAATCGCTGCTATAGATCTACCGTAGTGGTTATAGAACCGCTGTCGTAGATCTATGGCAGCGGTTTTGGATAACCACTACCGTAGATCTATGATAGTGGTTCGATAACCACTACCGTAGATCTATGGTAATAGTTCGATAACCGCTACCGTAGATCTATGGCAGCGGTTATAACCGCTACTGTAGATCTATGGCAGCAGTTCGATAATCGCTGTCATAGGTTAGATTAAAAATCTCCAAATTTTTTCTTCCATCCCATGCGCGTTCAATCTCTCTCGCTCTCTCTCTCCCCCTCCTCTTCATCATCATTGAGGCTCCTCCCCCCCAACCGGCGTTGCCCCCTCCTCCCTCCCAGGCCGATGTCGCCCCCTCCTCCCCCCCAACCGACATCGATCCTCCTCCCCCCCGACCGACGTCGCACCTCTCCCCCCCCAACCGATGTCGCCCCTCCTTCCCCTTGGCCGGCACTGCCCATTCTTCCCCCTCCCTCTCCGTCCCCCCATCCTCGATCGTCCCTCCCGCCACCCCCCACCCGGCTCCCCCACCCCTCATCCGACCCTCCCTCAGCCCCAGCGAAACTCTCCCTCTGACAAACCCCCTCCATCCTCGCTCGGCCTCCCCGAAACCCCACCCCCCACCCCTCCATCCTCGCTCGGCCTCCCACGAAACCCCACCCCCCACCCCTCCTCGGTCCCTAGCGAACCCCCTCTCGAAACCCCCATCCAACCCTCCTTCGGCCCTAAGCAAAACCTCACCCCCTCCCCCAACCACCACCACCATTCTGATCCTCCTCCGACCGAGTGTGAAGCCTCCTTCAGCCTCCTCGTCACTGTGCCCCCTCTCCCTGACCCCCATCTCCGACCGCCCCTGCTCTCTCTCTTTTTTCTCTTTTTCTCTCTTCTTTATCTCACTATCTTGCTTTCATTTCGTAGGTTATCTCTAGTGCCATCGTCCTCCTCTAGCATCATCGCCGGCGACCCTTGGAGCTTTCGATGCAATCCACTCTCTATAGTTGCAGGTATATTTTTTTTTAATTTTATAGTATTATTTATTAATCTTATATATTTATAATAATTTATAGAATATTTCTAATAAATATTATAAATATTTATTATAAATATTATAATTATCTGCATGTCATAGTTTTTGGATCGTGCCATGGTGGTAGCCTTGAGCCATGCCATATCGATGGTTGTGCACTAGATCTGTTAACAGATTAGGTTCAGATTGAAATCTGAATATTCAGATCCGGACATAATTTTAATTACTAGTATCGAATCCGATCCTGAATACCCGATGGGTCTATACTTGAGAGAGGAAGGGAGGGATCTAGTCTCGCCGCCATCATTAGGAGGGAGGGGGTCCGGCCTCGCTGCCAACATTGGGAGGGAGGGGGTCCGACCTCGTCGACGAGAGAGATCAAAAGAGGAGAGTGGGAGATCGAGAGAGTGAGAGAGGGAGGGAGGGGGTCCGACCTCACGCCATCACTGGGACGGATGGGGTCTAGCCTTGCCAGTGAGGGAGATCGAGAGAGTGAGAGAGGAAGGGATGGGGTCCGACCTCGTCGGTAAGGGAGATCGAGAGAGTGAGAGAGAAAGATCGAGAGATGGAAAAGCTGGAAGGGAGGGGTTCGGCCTCACCGCCATCACTGGCAAGAGAGATCGAGAGAGAGAGTGATCGAGGGGATGGCACATAGCCGAGCCGACTCGGATATGCAGCCAAGTCAACTCGGGCCATGATCGAGCCGACTGGAGGAGGACCCTAGCCAGATGTCTCAGGCATAGAGCCAGCTATCTCAGGCACGAAGCCGGCTCAGCTTATGAGCGAATAAAACTTGATATGTCACGATGTTATATTAATTAATGTTCATTAACGTTACAAATCACGATGGCACCAAAATGCTATCTAGCTTTTACCCCTACCTCTTGGTGGGTTATGCACAGTTCAACATCCGAGGAGCAGTCAGAGCATACTCCATCCACTTTAACATCGACTGCTCAAAGATCTTCACTGTCGGCATCTACTCTACTGACAGCTGAGCTTCTACCATCGTAGGCATCTGAGTGTACATTCTTACTATATTAGCATAACTTTATTTTTTATATAGTATTTATACACTTATATATTTGCATAACATATTTACATTGTAGGTGCATCATCCAGCCGAATATTTTACGGTCCCATATGTATGGCACACGTGTGAAACCACCAGCATCAAGTGATGGTGCAGTATGATGCAGAGGGGATGTCGGTAGGGGAGACCATGTGAGAGATGCATTTCTTTTTTGGAGTGCTTGTGAGGCAGTCGGACATCATTCCCATAGAGCCCAGAGACTGGCATTGATGGATGCTACCATCAAAAATCGGGTATGAGAGGAGATATGGGTAAGTACGTGCATCTTAGTTATATTTATGCATTTTATATGTTTATACTATATATGTTTAATTAAAATAATTTTATAACTAATTTTTGATAAATTTATGTAGAGGAAGTATGACTTTTCCGAGAGGGCTCAAGATATTCGACTGAAAAAAATCGAAGAGTTGCACCAAGATTATAAGGTCAAGCTCCACAGAGGATGGCTCGAGCATTGACAAGATACTCTAGAGGAGCTTGTTCTCTGAACACAGGACTATCCTCCAAGTCAGTGAGAGAGGATGGTTAGACACTGGAGGAGCCAGGAGTTCGAGGTAAAATTTTTAACTTTTAAATTTTTTAATATACTTAAAATTTTATTTAAATATTTTTTAAATATTTATTATTTATTTGAATACTTGTTAGGCTATCTTCCATCAGAATCGAGAGAATCATGCAACCCAGGAGTATACGCACACTCTAGGCCGTGAGTGTATGGCCAGCCGTGTGCATAGAGAGATAATTAATTCTAAATCTTACTAGATAAATTAAATTCATATTTTTTATTATCTTTCTAATAAATTTATTCTTTGTTATAGCTTATGAGAGATAAAGTGATGTCCAACCATAGCAAAATCTTTTGATCCAACCGTATGGATAAGATGGACAGGTCGATGAACGTTACGATCGGACGTATTTTTATAAGTATTAAATATATTAGTATATATGATTAATATTATAGTATTTTTTTATAAAATTTTATTTTAATTTATAATTATAGGATCAGTTAGATGCGCTCGCGAGCGAGGGCCCAGATACCTCTGGGCCCCATGACCATCTATCTCAAGTCTTGGGGCCTGAGCACTCTATGAGGATCTGATGCAAGTCCGAACACACGCCGATGAGCTATTGATCTGAGGTGAGCGTCTTCTCACAAACTTTCAATGTCATCAGTCGGAAGGAGCTTGAGGAGGCATTGGCATGGGCAGATCATGCTGCGACGCGGGTAGATCGAACTGAGGAGTGCACATCTCATCTGGAGGGCATCATGAGAAATATGATGTCGATGCTCAGCATGCATTTTGAAGTCACGGGCTTCGAAGATATGTTGGCCTGCATTTTAGCTCCAGCTCTGGCTTTGGCTCCGGCTCCAGCTCCGACTCTGATTCCAACTCCAGCTCCGACTCTGACTCCAACTCCAGCTCCGGCTTTGGCTCCGGCTCCGACTTTGGCTCCCGATGATGACGATGACGACGATGATGATGTAGATTTAGGAGACTTTTGATGTATTTTATTTTTTAAAAAAATATTATAATAAATTTTATTCGATAATAAAATTTTAGCATTTCAAAATAATTTTTATGTTTATTATATTTTCTTATGTTATATATCTATATTTATCAGATAAAATATATAAAAAAATAAAAATTTTATTTTTTTTAATTATTTAAGATCTACGACAGTAGTTTTATAATCGCTGTCATATCCATGCCAATCGCTGCCATAGGTCCAGTGCCAACCACTACACTAGACCTATGGCAGCAGTTAAGAAATCACTGCTATAGATTATTTATGGTAGCGGTTATGTAACTGCTACTATAGATATTTTGTAACCACTATAATAGGTCGATCTATTACAGCAGTTTATAAACAGTTATAATAGGCCATCTATGGCAGTGGTTATAACAACCGCTGCAATAATTGCTGCCATAGAACTACGGCGACGACCGCAGTAGCAACGGTTAGAAAACCACTGTCATAGCCTATGACAATAGTTTATTGGGCTACGATAGCGGTTACAAACCGCTGCCGTAGTAACCACTGTCATAGTCCTTTTTTGTAATGGTGATTGATTGACCTGACCCATACTCAATATCATCCCTAACCATTTAACTCTTCAAATATTTGCTATTCAAATATGATTATATATATATAGATTTGTTTAAAAATTTTGACCATGGATCTGACTCGATGTTACCCAATCTGATCCAATCCGATACAACCCCTTTTATCAAGTTAACATGATTCGATCCGACCCTTCTTATTAAGTAAAGCTAGTATATCTTTATGTATTTTTTAAAATTTAAAATTAAAACTTGTTTCAATTTGAGATGGATTTGAAATTTGCATTTATAATTTAGAATTTGCTCTTCAGGTACTTGCTACTCAAATCTGATTATATATTATATTATATATATTATAATTAATTTTTGTTAAAATTTTAACCATGGATTTGACTTAATTTAACTTGATTCGATCCGATCCTTTTTATCCAGTCAATTTGATTTGATCCAATCCATCTCATCCCTTTTATCGAGTGGATATAAAATTTTTAATTAGTTGCAGGATATATATATATATAGTATTAGTTAATCCAATCCATACTAAATGCTATTCCTTATTCTTTTAGTAGTATCTTATAAGATTTAGAAAAATTTTAAAATTTAAAATTAAAATCTATTTGGATTTGGGATTTGTATGTGACGTAGACATGGCCTAGTACCCTATAAGATTTGAGATTTGTATGTTCGATACCTGACATAGACATGGCCTTAGTTGAATCAATATCTCCTATCAAAACTTAATTTTATATGTTTATATAAATAATAAATTTATTAAATATATATCTAAAAATATATATTCTTAATTTTTATAAAAATTTTTATAATAAATTTATTTGATTAATTTTATAAAAATATATAAATAATATGATGGTATAAGAATTTGGACTTAACTTAATGGATGAAATAATCACTACTTTAACCAATAAAATATATTTATATATATTTATATTAAGTTTTATTATATCTATATATAAAATCTTAAACACCTATATATAAAAGTAGAATAGTTCAAGCCTTCAACCTTTCCTATTCCTACTCCTGCTCCATCTGCTCCAAGCCTCCCACTCGATTGAGATAGTGAGAACAGAGAAAAAATCAACGGAGAGGAGGATTGAAAGGTAAAATAGCTTCTTTGTTTTCTTCCTTCCCCTTTCCTTCATTTTCTTTGATTTATCCTTCCTAAATGTGGTGAAGTAAAGCACCTGAGGGAGAGCAGAGGGTGGAGGCAAGGTGGAGGGCTTTTAGTTGTGGGGGAAAGGGAGTGGGCGTGTGGGCGGGATGCCATCGGGGGGGGGGGGGGAGCCATCACCCATGAAGGGAGAGGGAGGGGGAGAGGGGGAGGCAGAGGGCGACGAAGGGGCTGTTTCGGAAGAGGGGGAGTGGGAGGGCAGAGAGTGGCGACATGGTGGGAGGGTGGGGCATGGGAGGGCCACGGCATGGGAGTGGTAGGGCTGAGGGCGGCGGCATGGGAGGTGGAGGGGAGGGGGTGAGTGGTAGAAAAGGGGGAGGGGGAGGGCGGCCAAAAGGGGGAGCAGGATGAGCATTAGTGGGGGGGCGGCAGTGCATGGGGCATAGTAGTTGGAGGGGATCCCTCGGGATAACCCCAAAGGGAGAGGGGGGGCATGGGGGTGGGGTGGGGTTGTGGTGATGGGGATTGCCGTAGCGGGATAACCCCTGGGGGAGGGGGGGTGTCGGAGGGTGGTGGGGGGGTGGGGGCCCTATGGTGTGGGGGCATGGTGGGCGATGCCCTGGCTAGAGAGAGGGAGGGGGGCGGCTGTTGAAAAACATGCAGGATTTTATGCATATATTTCGAAATTTTTCGAATTTACAAGCAGCGGAAGATATAGATTAAACAATTTAACTTCTAATATATATGAGATCTGATCACTAAATCCTACATCTAGGATCTACGACATGCCATGATGCAAACATAAATCAAAAAATTAAAACATGAAAGGTTGGTATTGATCAAATCAATACCTAGATTTAAAATAGTTCTAGATCAAACCCTAGATCATATCTAGGTCAAGAGGAGATTCAATCTCATACCTTTGCACAGATTGAGAACACCATAGTTAGTTCTATTATTGTCCTTATTGCTTAGAGCCACACACACATTCGACCTCTATAGATAGTCCACATGAGGCTGCAACACAAATCGAAGGTTCATCGAACAAAGATCCACTTGAAGTGCTAGCTTCTCATGAATTTCTCCTAATGGTTAATCAGAAACATATTCTTTGAATCTCTTGAATACTCCAAGAGATGAAGAATATGAGAAGGATTAAGAAAGAAATCCAATCCTTGGATCTTTCGGGAATCAAAAATAAAAACTTGAAAAAAAATCCTAAGAGAAGATACATCTTTTCTTTCAGGACATCAACTATTGACATCCTGAAGACATATCCATGTCAGGATAAGAGGAGACCTTCTCCTCTAAAATTTTTTTTATATTCTAGATCTATTAATTTCTAATTTTTCTCATAAAAAAATCGCACAAAGAGATAGAGAAGAAGGGCTCTTAAAGAAACCCTAAGAAAAGACCTTCTTCTCTTCTTCTTCTCTCATCAGGACATGATCAAATCATATCCAAATTAAAACAACATACCCCAACTACTTGGAGCATCCATCCTCCATGCCCTCTTCCTCTCTCTTATAGATTTTTATCATAGAAAAATTATATAAAAATAAGAAGGAAATAATTTGAAAGAAAACTATAAGAGAAGATAATCTTCTCTTACCTTTGTCTTCATCATGACATATATCCTAATGAAACCTTTTTCTCCAAGGAAGTAGGCACCTCAAACCACCACACCCTCTCTCTCTCTTTTCTTCTAGCTTTTTCATGGAAAATCTGGTATTTTTGATGCCAACCTCCTCCTAAAAAGGAGGCACCCAATAACCACACACAAGACTAGGTCAACATCCTAGTCTAAATAGTATTCTTGGTGGCGTCCAACTCTTGGATGCCTCCAAGAATTTTTGGCAGCTAATTCTCCAGGTAAGGAATGTTGAGAGGGTGGAAGAAATCTCGGAAAAAGAAGGTGCACAAAAAAATATGGCGTTGGAACTAATTTCCAAATGAATAGGGAAAGAGTTTTAGAATTCTAGAACTCTATCAAATAGAGTTCAAATCTAAAACAACTTCCAAATTTGACCAAGTCAAATTTGATTCCTTGACTCTAGACATTTGGGACGTGTGTGAAGGCTCTTATGGCATGAGAAAACTCACACAAAGATCTAGAAAAATAAAATTGGTGTGGGCTTTATGAGGTGGTGCAAGGGTGAAGGGAAGAGTCTTAGTCTAACTAGGACTCCCCTATTTAGATTAGGTTAAAATTTTTTTGAACCCAATTCAAAATAGTTTTAAGTCAACCTAATTAATAAGCAATCCTAATCTAATTAGAAGCCTAATTAAATCAAATTTAATCAAATTTAAATCTAGTTTAATTTTTAATCAAATTAAAAATTAGGTGCCCTCAAGTCCTAGCTAATCTAACTAGAATTTATTCTTTCTTACAATTGACTTATCCAATAAACTAATTAGACTTAATCAAATTAAATCTAAACTAATTCTAATTGAATTTAATTCAATTAGACTTGATATCAATATGATTGCTCAATCAAATTGAGCAAATTAGCAATCTAATTGCTAATCGATCCTTCTGTAATACTTGCATTAGGTCAAACATCAATCGTATTGATTGTTTGATCTTAGAATGATTCTAAATCATTGATCAACCATCCGATCAGGTTACAATCTTTTATGTGTGTGACCCTATAGGTTCGTACCTAAGCCAGTGGCATAAGAACTAATTTCTGTACCAATCAAAATGATCATCTAGCAATGATACCTAACATCCAGATAGGTCGAATATATGCAAAGCAACATTCTTAAAATCCTAACCTATGATTAGTGTATAATTCATCCCTTTGACCAATAATGCTCAAGATAATTTTGAGTACACTATCAATATTCATACAAATCATCCATATTGTATTTCAAAGTTTGCAAATCTTGTGACTCCTTACGAGTATTATCTAGGTATAGGTTTTGCTAAATTAAAATGCAACAAGATATTCACTTCCTAAAACTAATCAAGAATGGTCAATCCCATCTTGACTCATACACAGACTCTACAAGTACTTGACTGTATCCAAAAATCTTTCGAACCTATATTAGAAATATAAGTAGTCCGATATCAAAGTACAGTAAGTTGCTTGTAAGTCACTGTAATGATCTCAGGTTGGAGGGACACTTATATCCATTGACCTTAGCTAGCTACTCTTGACAGCAGAGTGCTACATTAGTCACGTTCAATATAGATGTACTCCTACATCCCACCTATATGTCATATTAGTGTCTTCACACCACTTGGTTATGAGGATAATCAATGCATATGACATACAGCGACCTACACTTGATAAGTTATCATTCTAGTTAATAACTTATCATTTGATCGTGAATAATTTAAGAACCATCCGATAAATCCTTCTTTATTGATTAAGTATGATTTTAAGGACTTCATCATAATTTAGAAGTTTTTTTAAAGAAGATAGAACTTCTATGATGAATAAGCCAAATAACAATTATTACTTGATAATTCACATACTGATTTCAATCATCTACAACTTAGATGATTGGTTTTAGAATACATTTTCTAACAACTCCCACTTGGACCAAAGCCAATCAAAATAATATCAAATATCCTATATTCTACTTGAGCTAGTAGAACTTCTTAGTTCTAAGGCTTTATCAAATAAGTTGGTCAAGTTCTTCTTTTCCATCGATCTTCTAAAGGTTGACTTCATCCTGATCTAAAATCAAATATGATAGCTATGCAGAGTATGCTGGTCCTTTGATTCTTTAGCATAAGCTATGGCTTCAATGCTATGATAGGACTGGACCATCATTGAAGAGTGCCCCTCCTAATCTGCTAATGAACCTTAGCAACTGGACAGCCTACATGATAGCATCAAATGCCATGATGTACTCTACATCACTAATAGAATAGGCTATAGTATCCTGCTTAAATTTTTTTCAATAAATTACTCCTTCCTTTAGGGTAAATTCATGACTCGACACTCTCCTGCTATCGTCTTTATCTGACTAAAACTGAAATTAAAATATTTCACATGTTTTATGTCAGTTTTTCCATATATGAATCACTGGACCTTAGTAATTCTCAAATATTAAAGGACTGTCCCTATAATCTTTCAGTGGTTCTCATCCGAATTAGACTAGTATCTACTCACTATCTCTAGTGAGTATACCATGTCTGGTCTCGTACATGAAGAAATAAGATAACAGCTAAACCTTTATTCTTTTATAATGCTGGAATGTCATTATCGATTAAGAGAATATTGTCCATAGATATTATAAGGAATAACACTATAGAACTTTTTGCCCACTCACCAATACAGTGTTCCTCTTTGTTCATAATAAAGATACACATTCAAAACGTATATTCTAACTCCAAGATAATAGCCAAATAAACTTTATAGGTCTCTACCTTCTTGTCTGCACTACTCTGATCCTTTGAAAATCCATTCACACCTAATGGATTTTATCCCTTTAGGTGAATCAACTAGTGTCTACACGCTATTAATTTTCATGAACTTCAATTTAGATTTAATGACTCCAAGCCACTTCTTAGAGGCAGACTTCTGCAAAGCATCAATATAGGTGATCCGATCCTTATTGTTCTCATCGAGCTTAATAGGATCGTCGTCCCAAACCTAGATACCGAAGTATCTATCTAGCTAACATAGTACTATACCGGATCTCCTTAAAGATGCCTTTTTAATGGGCTCTGGGTTTGATCTAATCAAATCTAATTCTGTAGGTTTACTAAATTATGTCGGTTCTTTCTATCAGTCAAACTTTCTCAAGTTCAACTTGACAGACATCAGTTTCTTCTCTGAGGAACTTATTTTTAAAAAGAATGCCTTACTGATGATGAACATCTTATATTCTTCATCATGGTAGAACTAATAATTTCTTATAAACATACACCTATGGGACCAGTTTTGAAGTTTATCTGTGTAAACATTTGATGTAGGTCGAACAACCCCAAACCTGAAGGTGAGAGAGTCTAGGTCTATATTCTATCCATATCCCATATGGAGTCTTTGCGATAGATTTACTTGGAATGAATTTTAGAGTAAAATAATTCGTCTGAAGAGCTTAATCCTGAAACAGGCAGACTAGTAAACCCCATCATGGATCAAACCATATCTAACAAAGTTTGATTTTTTCTTTTTGATACACTATATTCTAGAAGGAGTCCACTAAGAGAGAATCCCATTCTCTTTTATATATGTCAAAAATTTACTGGATAAGTATTCACTTCCTCGATCTGATTAAAGAGTTCTAATATCTTTTCTAGTTTATTTTTCTCTTTTATTATTGAATCGTTTGAACATTTTAAATGATTCAGCTAGATAAACCCATACCTAGATAGATCATCTATAATGAAATATCGATATCCTTGACATTATCTAACTTTGGATTTTTATTCGATGTGTACATTATACTTAACAAGCTATGTAAATGTTAAATATCATTTGTTTATTGTCTATGTATTATTGTAACATCATTCATAATGATATTACAATAATCTTTATTTATAGAAGAATGATGATCATCTTTGGTCAAAAGGCCATCAAAGATCATATTTATTATAAATGATAAACAATAGTGATAGTCACTTTAAATGATAATATTTAAAAATTAGCTTGATAATTTCTAAAGTTAGGATTCGAACAAAATTTTCATCCCCAATGTTTAGGTATTTCTCACCATTTTTAAACATTCCACTTACCTATAGTTCTTGCAACAAATTATATGGGACTATCGGTATCCAATATCCAGGTGATTAGTCTCAGATCTTTTTATTTTGACTGGACTTATAAGCCCCAGCACGAATCCTTTCATGCTGCTGAACTAAATTCAACTTCTGATACTAATTATCAAAGTTGGATCCCATAAGTCATCACTATCTGACAGTAATTGGAGCAATTAGGGTTTAGCCTTATTCTGTGAGAAAAGAGAACATTGACCTGATGTATATGAATTATTTTAAGTCTAAAGACTTGAATTTTAGTCTAAAAATTCTTTTACTATTTTATACAAATTGGTAGCCTCTACCTCTAATTCATGGAATTACTTTAATTTCTAGCAGGTACTAGAATCCATATAGACTGCCCACAAGCCCGACTTTGGTCGGTCAATCCATGTGCATCAATGGATAGGTTCTTTAATCAATTATTTCTTCAAACAACTTCTAGTAATTTAATTTTATCCCAAAAAACTAATCAATAAGCTTTGACCTTTACTATAAGAATCCAGTTAGGTCCAACCATTAACATGATTATACTTGGTGCATTTAACCAACGAATGATTAAGCCCGACTTTAGTTGGTCAACCTAACAACCATTAGAGAGATACTTTCAAGTTGTCATATTATGAATGATAATTTCATTAGTCATTAAGCACCAAGCCTTTGGGCCTCTAATGATTATTGAGTTAATGGATCCATTATCATCCAACTTAATGGGAGGCTATGACTTAGTTATTTTCATAACTTTATCATTTTAAGAATCTAATAATTTTAGAGAATTTAAAATTTTGATGTAATTTAAGGATAGAGAGGATATGGATCAAATTACTCCCATTGACTTCACCAAGTCAAGTCCCCCCACTGACTTTTCAAGTCATTGATAAGAACTAGGATCAATTTGGATCCATGGGCACCTAGATCAGTCTTACTTAATAAAATCAATCTCATTGATTTTTTATATGACATGGGTTAGCATGAATCAATAAGCAACTTAATCAAAAGTAGATTAATCACATTGGTCAGGTAGTAAGATCGATGGGAGGATCTGCCAAGGCTTGTCTTAAACATTATTAGAAATAGTCAGGTAAGTAGGTTGCTAACTAAAAACCACTGGTCTAAAAATGCCAGACTTATTTTAGATACCAATCAGTTTATCAATTTTGATTTGATCTACTTAAAGACTTGGGCTCAACCACTAAGCCATGATCATGGTCCATTTGTTAGATGTATAAACTTTGATCAACTACAACTATTAAATTGATCTATAGAAAAGAAATAACATAATCCTAATTAACTATTAATTATATTTGATCAATTTCTTAACTTAGTCCATATTTAATCTAACCCTAGGTCTAACCCAGTTAATGACCTGATGAAAGCTAACCCATTATCCTTTAATCCATATTTTATGAAATTATCCTAGGATCTTCAAATCATAAATCTATATCCTAAATAATCACTTAATTCTCAATTAAGTTCAAGGCTTATGGATTAGGATTTGGAACCTCAGAACTACATTCTGATTTAATCATTTAAAATATTTTTAAACTTTATAAATATTTACAATGAATCACATTCATTTCATGATTTTAGATCTGATTTGTCTCAATATTTCGATCATGTCCTAGGGTTTTGAATCTAGGATTTTGCAGAAAATAAGTTTGCAATTTAAATTTTATAAGGAATATATGTCATTCATATACAAACTAGATTCAAACTAAAGTTACATATCAAGCATATGTTTAAAAGGAGCTAGATCAAAATATGAAATACATATTATTCAGATCTCATCTAAATAATTAAAATTAGATCATAAATTATTTAATTTTAGATTTAAAATTTAAAAATAAATTATAAATTACTTTAGATCTTATCTAATTTATTTATAATTTAGGAAGTACATACTAGGACAATCTCTCTACTATAAGGGATAAACCTTACAGTAGGACAACCTTATAATTAGTATGTGCGATCTGATATTATTTAGATCTAATCTAAATAATCTAAAATAGATCTAATATCTATTTAATTTTAGATTTAAAATTAAAAAATAAATTATAAAATTATTTAGATCATATCTAACTTATTCATGATTCATAAAAATTAGATCAGCACATACTAGAACAACCTTTCATTGTAAGGAATTAACCTTAAAATAGGATAACCTTGTATCAGTATGTGCGATCTTTAATATTTTATTTTTATATTTATTCTAATGCAAATATGATCATGTCATAAAAGAACCTAGATGCTTTGATACCACTATTAGAAAACATGCAGGGTTTCATGCGTACATTTTGAAATTTTTTCGAATTTACAAACAGCAAAAGACATAGATTAAATAAATTAACCTATAATATGCATGTAATCTGATCATTAAACCCTACATTTAGGATCTACGACATGCCATGATGCAAAAATAAATAAAAAAATTAAAACATGAAAGGTTGGTATTGATCAAATCAACACCTAGATTTAGAACAGTTGTAGAACAAACCCTAGATCATATCTAGGTCAAGAAGAGATCCAATCTCTTATCTTTGCATGGGTCGAGAATACCATAGATGAGTTTCATTGTTGTCCTTATTATTTAGAGCTGCACATGTGTTTGGCCTCTATAGATAGTTCACACGAGGCTGCAACACAGATTGGAGGTTCGTCAAATGAAGATCCGCTCGAAGTGCTGGCTTCTCGCAGATCCCTCCTGAGGGTTAATCAAAAATATATTCTTCGGATCTCATGGATACTCTAAGAGATAAAGAATATAAAAAGGATTAAGAAAGAAATCCAACCCTTGGATCTTTCAAAAATCAAAAATAAAAATTTGGAAAAAAATTCTAAGAGAAGACACATCTTCTCATTCAGGACATCAACTATTGATGTCCTGAAGACATCTCCATGTTAGGATAAGAGGAGACCTTTTTCTCTAGAATTTTTTTCATATTTTAGATCTATTACTTTCTAATTTTTCTCATAGAAAAATTATACAAAAAAATGAAGAAGAAGGGCTTCTAAAGAAACCCTAAGAGAAGACCTTTTGTTCTTCTTCTCTCATCAGGACATGATCAAATCATGTCCAAATTAAAACAACATACCCCAACTACTTAGAGCATCCATCCTCCATGACCTTTCCCACTCTCTTACAAATTTTTATCATAGATATATAAAAATAAGAAGAAAAAAATTTGAAAGAAAACTATAAGAGAAGACAACCTTCTCTTACCTTTGTCTTCATCAGGACATGAACTTTTCATATCCTAATGAAATCTTTTTCTCCAAGAAAGTAGGCACCTCAAACCACCATGCCCTTTCTCTCTTTTCTTTTTTTTTTTTTGTGGAAAATCTGGTATTTTTGATGCCAACCTCTTCCTAAAAAGGAGGCGCTCAATAACCACACACAAGACTAGGTCAACATCCTAGTCTAAATAGTATTCTTGGTGGCATCCAACTCTTGGATGCCTCCAATAATTTTCGGCAGCCATTTCTCCACAAATGGAATGTTGAGAGGGTGGAAGAAATCTGGGAAAAAGAAGGCACACAAAAAAATATGGCATTGAAACTAATTTCCAAATGAATACGGAAAGAGTTTTAGAATTCTAGAACTCTATCAAATAGAGTTCAAATCTAAAACAACTTCCAAATTTGATCAAGTCAAATTTGATTCCTTCACTCCAGACATTTGGGGCATGCATGAAGACTCTTATGGTGTGAGAAAACTCATGCAAAGATCTAGAAAAATAAAATTGGCTTGGGCTTTCTTAGGTGGTGCAACAGTGAAGGAAAAAGTCCTAGTCTAACTAGAACTCTCCTATTTTGACTAGATCAAAATCTTTTTAAATTTAATTCAAAATAATTTTAAGTCAATCTAATTAATAAATAATTCTAATCTAATTAAAAGTTTAATTAAATTATATTTAATTAAATTTAAATTTAATTTAATTTTTAATCAAATTAGAAATTAGGTGCCCTCAAGTCCTAGTCTAACTAGGACTTATTTTTTCTTATAATTGGCTTATCCAATAAATCAATTAGATTTAATCAAATTAAATCTAAATTAATTATAATTGAATCTAATTCAATTAGACTTTATCTCAGCCTGATTGCTAAATCTAATTGAGCTAAATAGCAATCCAATTGCTAATCGATCCTCCTACAATATTTACATTAGGTCAAATAATAATCATATTGATTATTTGACCTTAGAATGATTCTAAATCATTGATCAACCATTTGATTAGATTACAACCTCTTATATGTGTGACCCTATATGTTCGAACCTAAGTTGGTAGCACAAAATCAATTTTTGTACCAAACAAAATGACCATCTAGCAATGATACCCGATGTCCGGATAGGTCGAATGTATGCAAAGCAACATTCTTAGAATCCTGGCCTATGGTTATCATATAATTCATCATTTTGATCAGTAATGCTCAAGATGACTTTGAGTATGCTATCAACACTCATAAAAATTATCCATATTATGTTTCAAAGTTTGCAAATCTCGTCTCCCTACAAGAATTTTTCAAGCCTAGGTTTAGCTAAATTTAAATATAGTGAGACATTCACTTTCTGAAACTAATCAAGAGTGGTCAATCTCATCTTGACTCACACACCGACTCTACAAGTATTTGACTATACCCAAAAATCTTCCAAACCTATATTAGAAATATAGGCAGTCCGGTACCAAAGTACAGTAAATTGCTTGCAAGTCACCATGATGATCTCAGAATGAAGGAATACTTATATCCATTGGCCTTAGCTAGCTACTCTTGATAGCAGAGTGCTATATTGATCATGTTCAATACAGATGTACTCTTACATCTCATTTGTATATCATACCAGTATCTCCACACCACTTGGTTATGAGGACAACCAACGTATATCACATATAGCGAACTACACTTAATAAGTTATCATCCTAATTAATAACTCATCATTTGATCATGAATAATTTAAGAACCATCTGATAAATCCTCTTTTATCAATTAAATATGGTTCTAAAGACTTAATCATAATTTAGGAGTTCATTCAAGGAAGACAGAATTTTGATGATGAATAAGCCAAATAATAATTATTATTTGATAATTCATATACTAATTTCAATTATCTATAACTTAGATAATTGTCTTTAGGACACATTTCCCAACAATGACGGGCTGTGCCCTAGCTAGATGGGGCATCCTTTTTTTTTCTTTTGGGCAACTAGTAGAGACTGGAGGGGTTTTTTTTCTTTTGGACGGTTGGCAGAGACTAGAGGTTTTTTTTTTTGGGCAACTGGCAATAACCTAGCTAGAATTTTTTTTTTTAAGCAGTCAAAAAGGGAGAGCTAGATGTGTCGGAGGAGCAATTAAAGTTGAAATTTTTTTAATTTAGTTGTATATGAAATATTTTAATTCTTGTGATATTATTTTTTTATATATAGATGGTCCATCTAATAATTAATGATCAATTTTTTTAATTTATTTTGTAGCATACTTGAAATAATATAAAAAATCTATATATACTTATATCTAGATTCATTTTTGTGCATGCCTCCTAATTACTTTCTTTTTAGTATTAGGCATGCATACACATTTATTTTACTTTGATTTGATTTATTTTATCAAGTTTCTATTTAGTAATTATTAATTAATTATGCTAAAAAAATTATACCATTTAGTTTGGATATTTATCTTTTTTAATTTTTTATATTTTATCTAAATAAATACTAATAATACTGATTATAATGTGTTAATGTAGATTGATATTAGTACAAAACTCATGTCTTCTAATCTTGGTTGGATGTGTCATCAACTCAGCAAGGATGGATACGTTAGTGATGAATTTAAATTGGGGGTAAAGCAATTTCTTGATTTTGCATTTTCTTAATTTGGATTTGTCCATAGAGATAAAATTCAGTGTCCATGTTCAAGATGTATAAATCTACTCTTCCATAATTGAGATGATGTTATTGTCCACCTATATAGAAAAGGGTTCATAGGAGGATACACCATATGGCATGCCCATGCAGAATCTTATGCAGGACAATCATCAAGTAAAAATAATGGTATACGTCCAATGGACAATGTAAATTCATATAGAAGTATGGTGATGGATGCATTAGCCTTGGAGTCCGATTGGCATACTGTTGGATTTGATGAAATGAGCTTTGAATATGAACAATCGAATGCAAAGGCTGCAAAGTTTTATGATTTGCTAAATGATGCTGATGAGCCACTGTGGGAGGGTTGTAAGAAACATACAAAATTATCAGCCATGTCATAGTTATTAAATTGCAAATCAGAGTTTAACATAAGGGAGAGTTGCTATGATCAGATTCTTTCTATAGTGAAAAATATGTTACCAGAAGATGAGAAATTGGCAAGCAACTTTTATAGGAGGAAGAAGATGGTGATGAAGCTTGGACTTGGTTATGAAAAGATAGATGTTTGTGTTAACAATTGTATGTTATACTATGAAGAAAATGTGAAGAAGATGTCATGTTTTGTGTGTGGTCACCCTCGGTATAGATTAAAAGCATCAAGTAGTTCTCGTAGGTAGAAGGATATACCTTCTAAGGTATTGCGTTACTTACCATTGACATTGAAATTGCAACGGCTTTACATGTCACAAAAAACTTCCAACCATATGACATGGTATGCTTCTAATTATTGTAGAAATGGATATATGGCGCATCCTGTAGATGGTGAGGCATGGAAGCACTTCAATCGCACTCATCCATCATTTGCATCAAATCCTTGAAATGTGCGAATTGGATTATGCATCGATGGATTCAATTATTTTGGACAATTTGGTACTCCTTACTCTTGTTGGTCGGTAATTATTATCATGTATAACTTACCTTCTGAGATGTGCATGAAGAATCCATATATGTTCTTGACATGGTCATTCTAGGCCCAAAAAATTCGGGCAAGCACCTAGATGTATGCTTAAGGCTCTTAATAGATGAGTTGAAATTGTTATGGTGCTTCGAGGTTAACACTTATGATGCATCTAGAAAACAAAACTTTCAGATGAGGGTGGCACTTATGTGGACAATAAGTGACTTTTCGGCTTATGCTATGTTATCTAGATGGAGTACTTATGGAAAGTTGGCGTGCCCTTATTATATAGAGCATACTAAATCTTTTATACTTGAGAGTGGAAAGAAGACGTCATATTTTGATTGTCGCCATCAGTTCTTGCCTGAAAACCATCCCCATAGAAAACAAAGAGATAAATTAAAAAAAGGAGTCATTGTGAAAGATTTGCCAGCTCCTCGATTGTTTTGTGATGAAATTTCTTCTCGAGTGTCTGCCCTCCCTAATATCATATTTGGAATAAAATATGGTAATCAAAAGATAGCTGGATTTGGTAAAGAACATAATTGGGTGAAGAAGAGTAACTTTTGGGAGTTGCCTTATTGGCACACTAACTTGATTCATCATAATCTTGATGTAATGCACATTGAGAAAAATATCTTTGAAAATATATTTTACACAGCGATGGATGTTAAGGGCAAAATTAAAGATAACCTAAAAGCAAGAGAGGATTTGAGGAAGTATTGCAAGCATCTAGAGTTAGAATTGGTGCATTCAAATAGAAGGGTTATAAAACCTAAGGCTTCTTACACACTAAGCAAGGAACAACAAAAAGATGTTTACCCCTGGCTTAAAGAGCTGAAACTCCCTGATGGCTATGCTTCAAATATTTCTCGATGTGTGAACATGGAAGATCTTAGATATTATGGATTTAAAAGTCATGACTGTCATGTGTTTTTGGAGAGATTACTTCCAGTTGCATTTCATGATATGTTGCCTAACCCAGTGTAGGATGCATTAATCAAGATTAGCCATTTCTTTAGGAACATATGTGGAATTGTAAGTAAATCATATGGAGACACTGGAGAAGAATATTGTGGAAACTCTATGTGAACTTGAGAAGATATTCCCTCCAGGATTCTTTGATTCCATGGAGCACTTACTGATTCACTTAGCTTATGAGGCAAAAGTTGGTGAGCCCGTGCAATATCATTGGATGTATCCTTTTTAGAAGTAAGCCTCCCAAACTTTATAAGCTTTTTGTTTAACTTTAAGAATGATAAATTGTTATATGCCAATTTTTTAATAGTGTCTATATAAATTAGGTATTTGCATGATTTGAAGAAGAAGGTGCGGAATAAGGCCTTTGTTGAGGGTTCAATTTGTGAGGCATATATCATATGGGAAATTTCTATATTTTGCTCATTTTATTTTGAACCCAGCATCCAAACAAAGTTAACTCAAGTCCCACATAATGATGATGGGAGAGATGTAGAATCTATCGGACATCTTTCTATTTTTTGCCATCTCGATCGACCATTTGGTTCTGATAACTTCCAAAGGATGATGTCTAATGATGAGTACAAGACTGCACATATTTATGTTTTGTTAAATATCCAAGAAATTATGCCATTTATCGAGTAAGTGTGAGATTTACATTATGAGTAAGTGATTATGTATTTATCCTAATAATCTAACTATAATTAAATTACAAGAAATATGATGAATATCTAACATAGTTGGACCCAAGTATAGGTGATGAGGAGGTTGAGAGATTACGTGGACATGAGTTTGCAGATTGGTTGAGATAGTTTGTAAGTTCAAAATGCTTTCAAATTTTTTTCTTCTATAATGATTATGATGTATGCATTGATCATTGTTTCTATTAATAGGTGATGGAAGAAAGGAACCAAGTAGATAGCCATATCATACAAATAGCACAAGATCCTTCACGTATGGTAAAGTGCTATAAAGGGTATTTCACAAATGGCTTCAACTTTCACATATAACAAGAACGAGGAAAAGATCCAATGAACAGTGGTGTTTGTGTGAAAGGAAGTTACTATAATGACTATAAACATGATTACTATGGCATGTTGGTTGAGATATTAGAGCTGGAGTATTTTGGTATTGGAAACAAGATTATCTTATTCAAATGTGATTGGCATGATACAGAAAAGAGATTAAAAGTGCATCCTCGTCATGGTCTAGTTGAAATTAAACATAAATTTAGACTATCCATAAATAAGCCATTTGTATTGGCCCAACAAGCTCAACAAGTGTACTACATGAGTTACCCATCAAGAAATAGAGAGAGAAGAGATTGATGGATTGTATGCAAAACTAAAGCAAGGAGTAGAGTTGATATTTCTTTAAGTGAAATACAAGATGAAAGTATGATTCCCATGGTTGAAGTGGTTTATCAAGAAGATGAGATGTTTAGTCCAAAATCAATTGTACCAATAATTGACCTTGATGACCCAAATATTCTCATTGCATTGCAAATTACCAGACTATTAGCAATGATGAAATGTCGTTGCTAATAGTCCATCTACCATCGCTAATACTTATGTCATCACTAATACCATCATAAAAGCCAATCTAAAAAATTCTTATTGCTAATTGAGACCATTTGCGATGGCAGAAGATGTCGTTGCTAATAAAAGAATTAGCAACAACTTTAGAGATGAAACAAAACATCTCTAATTAATTTTTTAAAAAATTTAAAAAAAATTTAAAAAATATTAGCGATGGCGTCTTCATTGCTAATGCCATTGCTAATAATTATTAGCAATAAATTATTCCATCTCTAATACCATCTCTAATTTTATTTAATTTTTAAATTAAATAAAAAATTTAATTTAAAAAATATTAGTGATGGTAATTATTATTGCTAATACTGACGATAATACTTAATTCATTTTTAAAAAAAAATAATTATAATATTTTTTAAAATCTATTTTAATTAATTACAATAAATTATGGTTCCTAATATCTATTATAATTGAAATCTAAAGATAATATGACAATAAAAAATTAAAAACTAATTATATTATATTAAAAATAAAAGTTATATAATTTTTTTATAAGTAATATAAAAAAATATAATACATCAAAAAAAAATTAGGTCCAATCCTCATCATCATTAGCCTCCTCCTCCTCCTCCTCTTCAGCAATGGATGGATGAGAGCTAGATGTCCCAGCATCCTATAATAAAAAAATAAAATAATATTAGTAAATTTTAATACGGAGATATATTTTTTAATACACTCTTTCGATTCTCAAACAGATTATTTCTACATATTCTATTCAATGATACAGAGCTATAGGCACCTTCGGCCCATCGATCGAGCAATTAGATTGAATTTTTAGCCCCTAAATCTCCTTCTCAGATTTAAACCTAAATATACAAAGCTTCTAAAAATAAAAACTTAAAATAATTAAAATAATTTAATAATATATATATATCTGATGTGATGACTAAAATGATGAGCCCAACTAGTCGTATAGTTGTAGGTCACAGAGAAGCTCTACGATCGTATCGTGGATGGCATCCAGGAGACTCTGAGGTCGCTGGCTCAAAAGCCTCTGTACGACCTTCTCCATGTGCGCATCACTCTAGGTCTAGGATGTCGAGGCCTGTGAGGACGTCGAAGGATATTGAGGTAATGAAGGATCAAAGCTATGATCGAATCCTATAACCTAGCTCCTACTCACCCCCTCGATGGCGCTGAGCCATCCCTCAAGGTCAAGAAAGGGCTGAGAAGATAGGTCATCACCGTACCTCTCAGCAATATACTCTACATAACACATCTGCACCATTAAGAAATATATTAGTTGTAATATAAAAATTAGATCCTATAACAACTTAATTAGTAAATAGAGTTTGAAGTTCTTATCGTGATCCATCATGATGTAGAATCTAGATAATCACCAATCCTCCTAGACTGGTGTGTGGCCCACCACAACTGTAGCTGGTCTAATGGATGATCCAGTTGCCATGCCTATGATAAATAAATAATAAAATTAAATTAACTAAAACATATAAATAAGAGTTTTCACAATTCTAGTGAAGAGCTTTGATATTGATTTCTTATCGGTCTATCGGCCACAACATGTGTGCCGACCGAGCCGCCTGTATGTCTGATAGGATCTTACTGGATGATTCGATTCTATCGAACTCTTGCCACCTATCAGAGTACTTCTCACTGCTCCATTGGTGGCAGAGGGCCTGCCATATGTTCGTTCGCATCCAGTGATCCATGAAGGATCTCCAGTTTGATAGTGATTGAGAATCGAAGTACTGGATGGCAAACTACCTGAGGCTATAAAGGCCATCTCGGAGCCTCCATGTGGCCACCTCCTCGAAGCTCTGACGGCTAGCCTTCCATCCTGAAGAGTCTCGAATCGATAGTAGTCCTGCAAGATAGAAGCAAGCATGTATTTATATGTAATTAAAATATCAACATATCATAAATTTATAAATTAAATTAGTTTTGACTTACCAAAAACATCCCCTAGGCTGCATCATGTGCTCCAGATGGTCAGTTAGAAAACTCATTCACCGGCCACGGCATTAAGCGTTGGATGATGCTAGTAACCATATGAGATACTCTAAACTCTCTAAACGTGCTACAAAATTAATTTTGAATAATAAATATTAACTGTAGAATTGCTAAATTAAAAGTATATTAATTGAAGTTATAATACTTACAAGCGGCTCTAAACATGGATGAGTTGTCTATCCTTTGGCTAAGTCAGAGGTGCCGCGAGCTGGGCAGATCCTCGACCATGACTCTATATTTATGAGTCAGTCATTACTGCATATGACTGTGGGGTCACTAGTGATCTCCTATCATCCAGTATAAGATGTGCGGAATCATGCAAGCTGGCCGCATGATCACTCTCTTCTTGAAAGCTCTATCCTTGACTAGAATGGCTCCGACCTCTAGAAGATATGATGTATAATATTTAAAAATAAAAATAAAAACCAAATCAAGCAGATGACCTAAAAATTGGTTCAAACAAAATATCTATCAAAACATAACAAGATGATTAAAATTAACTCACATATGACAAAGATTATTAGTGAGCATCTATAATATATCAGTAGTCTAATGTTTCTCGTCCAATAATACATGACAAAGTATTGGTCTGCTGATCCACTGATTTAGGCATTATCTAATTCTCATCTAGCAGTACATGATAATCTTAATACATAAAAATGTGAAGAAGGCTCAGATCTATCACTGAAAAATAAGGCATTACACGTTCCTCTGCACCTTTAACCATGAGGTGGTTGCAAGCGGTTGTCTGTGATATAATAGATAATCCAAGCTTGTCCTGCATTACAAGTGCTTCTACACCAAAGTACAGTGAGATGGTTGCAAGCGGTTGTCTATAATATAACAAACCATCCAAGCTTGACCATACAACAATAAGAACAGAATGCATCACCTCTATTTAGGTGCATCTCACACAGGCAGTCATCATAGCCTCTATCTCCAAGCTCCCAGCCACCTTCTTGAGCTACAAATCAGAAATATAAATTTTATTAAAAAATAAAATAATAACTTAAAAATAAAATTCATATGTTCGCACAGCCTAGTCATTTGGCAAGCTCTAAGTCCAAACTACAAGCATTGGTACCTACATAGAAAGATGTGGGGGACAATATGCGTGGACTGGAAGCTCTACTTATCCAATATATTTACTGACGTGCAAGAGCTTAATGGTGACAGGCTCAAGTATATGATTAGTACATTTGGTGGATTTGATCAATTATTGGTGAAAGCCCATGTAATAACCTATCAGATAGCAACCATCATAGTCGTGATGGACTATAGGGGTTGCCATAGTTATACACTTGCTTAATTTCTAGGAGGTAGCAATCCTATAGAGGGTAAGCATGACTATAACCATAGTAACTCTATCTATTATGACTATGGCAGTTGTTGTTTGAAAGGTTATTACATGAGCTTCCAGCAATAACTAGATCAAATCTACTAAATGTGCTAATCATATGCTCGAGCCTATAACCATTAAGCTCTTGCACATTAGCAAGATCTTGAACAAGTAGAGCCTTTGAAGCCCTTGCAATTGTCTCCCATGAATCGATCACCATACAAGTACCAACATTTGTAATTTGGTATAAATCCACATCTTAGCCCCATATTTATAATGCAGCCCGAACCTTTCCTCGGATCGAGTGCTCTGCATGTTGAGACTGAAGCACACAGGGCATGTCTCAAGATTGTATTTGCAATGTGGCTCGAACTTTCTCTTGGTTCGAGTGCTCTGCATGTTGAGACCGAAGTGTGTAGGGCACATCTCGGCCTCATGTTTGTAGCTTGAATCTTTCCTTGGTTCGAGTGCTCTGCATGCCGAGATTGGAGCATGCAAGGCACATCTCAAGCCGATGTTTACAATGTAGCCCAAATCTTTTCTCGATTCGAGCACTCTACATGCTGAGACCAAAGCATGCAGGGTACATTTTGGGCCGATATTTGCAATACAGTCCGAACCTTCCCTCGGTTCGAGCATGCTGCATGCCGAGACCAAAGCGTGCAGGACACATCTCAGCCTCATGTTTAATTTTTAATATCTAATTATGCTTAACTAATATAATTTAAATAAAAAAATAATTTTTAATGATGATATTAGCTATTACTAATATCGATGTTAATACTCATAATAGAAGAAGACTATCATACAAGACTGAGGCATGTACGAGCTGGCATGCAGAAATTGAGGCACAATGAGATACAAGCGAGCAGAGGACCGAGGTTCAGGGATATGGCCACGAACAGGAGCTTGGGAAGGTTGGGAGATTGCACCTAAGGGCTCGGGGGCGGCGAGGTAGGAGGTGGGGGGGGTTCAAGGAGGTTGGGAGGCGACAAAGGTTTGGGGAGGTGGGTCGAGTGCAGTTGGGGGGAGACGATTGGGGGAGAGGTGGTGCAGGTGTACCAAAGAGTCAGAGATTTGGGAAAGGAGGCAGGAGGCGACCAGGGAGAGAGGGCATGGTGTGAATCGAAGGGCTGGTGATTCGGGGAAGGAGGTAGGAGGTGGTCGGGGAGAGAGGGGTGGCAGGTGAATCAAAAGGCTAGAGGTTCGGGGAGGCAGGAGGTGGCCAGGAGTTCAGGGAAGGAGGAAAAAGGCGGGGTGGGGGGTAGGCGGCTAGGGTTTGGGAAGCAGCCGGGTGCAGTTTGATACGACTGCAGGGGGGGGAAGGCAGAGAGAGGGAAGAAGGAAGGGCAGGAGGCAAGGAAGTCGAGCCAGGTTCGAACAGGGGAGAGCCAGGAGGGTCGAGATGAGGACTTAGGAAGGTGGGACCGAGTTGCAGGGGGGAACGATCGAGGGGAGGCGAGCCATGGAAGAGAGAGGGTGGCGAGAGGGACAGCGATCGGGTCGAGAGGTGGCAGAGGAGAGATCGGAGGCCGCATCGTCAGAGGGGGGCTCGGAGAGATGCACCGGGTGCAGTCGGGGATCGAGATGGTCAAAGGCTCGAGAAGCTGGGAGGTAGTCAAGGGCTCGAGAAGGTAGGTCGGTGCAGCCGAGGGGAGGCCACTGGCTAGGGGATAGAGAGGGTGGCTAAGGGACCAAAGGGCCGAGGGTTCGGAAAGGTAGGAGGTGATCAGGGGCTCAGGAAGGTGGGCTGGGTGCAATCGAGAGGATCGAGATGGTCGAGGGCTCGGAGAGCTAGGAGGTTAGCAGGGGGCTCGAAAAGGCGGCCTGGGTGCAGCCAGCGAGGAGGGCCGCTAGCCAGGGGGAGAGAGAGGATGGAGTAGGAACCGATAGACTGAGAGTTTGGAAAGACAGGAGGCGATCGGAGGCTCAGAAAGGCAGGTCAGGTGCAACCTAGGATAGGCCACCGACTAGGGGAGTGGGGGTGGTGGGGACAAAGGGTGGGGGGAGAGGGCGGTTGGGGACAAAAATGCTGGAGGGGGGGCAGAAACTGGTGGAGGGAGGGGGCAGAGGTGGTGAAAAATGAGAATCCGATGGGTGGTGGGGTGAGGGAAAATGATGGGGCGATGGATGGTGGCATGGGGAAAAATGAGTGTGCACGGCGGGGAGGATGAAAATGAGGTGGAAAGATTATTAGCGATGGCATATTCCAAAGGTAATAATCATTTTTCGTGGCTAATATGCAAAAAATTATTAGCAACGAAAGTTGCCATCAGTAATATTATTTATGTTGCTAATAATTATATATTTAAAATAATATTTTTAACTTATTAGCGATGGCATCCTTGCCATGGCTAAAGCCATCGCTAATACAAATTTTTTTCTTTAATTTTTTGGATGATTTAAAATCAATATTTGATTTTATTAAATTTTTAAACTTAATCAATTTATAAATCAAGTTTTAATTGATTTAAATTAGATTTAATTTAATTAGACTTGACTTAATTTTAGGCTAATTGGATTTTATATTCTAATTAAAACTTGGATTCAAAGTCTAATTGAATTAGGTTTAACATGATTTCGAATTGGATTTGAATCAAACTCAAATTAAAAATTAATTTTTTATAATTAATTTAAATCATGTTAAATTTAATTAGATTTGACTTAATTTGAATGTAATTAGATTTTATAATCTAATTAAGACTTGGATTCAAAGTCCAATTGAATTAGGTTAGACAGGATTTCGAATTGGATTTGAATCAAGTTTCAATTACATTTAGATTGAACCTAAATTGAAAACTATTTTCTCCTAATTGATTATAATCAGATTCAATTTAATTAGACTTAACTTAACAACAAAGTAATTAAATTTTATTATCCATATAGGATCTAAATTTTAAAGTGTAAGTGAATTAGGATTGACAGGTAATCTAATTGGATTCAAATCGGATTCATATTGAATTCGAATTGAATCCAAATTAAAAATTATTTTTTATTAATTAATTTAAATTAACATTAATTTGATTAATCTTGACTTAATTTGAGATCAATTGACTTTTATAATCCATGTAAGATTTGGATTCGAAGCCTAATTGAATTATATTTGGCAGAATTTTGAATTAGATTTGAATCTAGTTTGAATTAAATTCAAATCAAATCTAAATAATTTTTTTTTTTAAATATTTAAATTAGCTTAAATTTAATTAGGCTTGACTTAAATTGAAAGTAATTGGATTTCACTGCCTAAGTAGGACTTGAATTAAAAGTCTAATTGAATTAAAATTAATAAAATTTTGAATTAGATTTGAATTGAATCTAAATTAATTATCAATTTATTCTAATTAATTTAAAATAGATTTAATTTAATAATTCTTGATTTAATTTAAAATTTATTAGATTTTATAATCTAAGTAGGATTTAGATTTAAAGCTTAATTAAATTTAGTTTGATAGAATTTTGAATTGGAATTGAATTGAGTTTGAACTAGAGTTAGAGGATTATTAGCAATGGCAAAATATGCCATCGCTAATTCTATTGCCAAAAACTTTTTAAATTTTTTTAAAAAAAAAAATATTAGCGATGAAAGATTTTCATTGCTAATATTCAAAAACACCATCGCTAATTTTTTTATGTTTAAATATTATAAAAAATTTAAAAAATTTTTATAATTTTAGCGGTAGTGCGTGTCATCGCTAATAATAAAAACACTATCGCTAATTATTTAATATTAGTGATGGCAATATTTTTATTGCTAATAATCCAAATTTACCATCGCTAATAATTTTTTTATTTAAATATTTTAAAATATTTTTTTGATTTTTAGAGATGGCTTTTGTTGTTGCTAATAATTTATTTTCTATCGTTAATATTATTAGCGATGGTCTAATTATTTTGTCAATATTGCGGTGGCAAAAAGTTTTATTAGTGACGAGATTTATTACCATCGCTAATATCGTCGCTAGAATCCAATTTTCTTGTAGTGTTGATAGTGGCTATGTAGACATTATAGATGAAGAGGAAGAGCATAATTTGGAACAACCTATAGAGGAAGAAGAAGAAGAAGAAGAAGAAGAAGAAGAAGAAGAATTTGAGTTTGAAGATGAGATAGAAGAAGAAGAAGATGAAGCTCAGTTTTCTAGCACTGATGATGACATGCATAATTAACTTGCCAATGCTTTTTTTATAATTTTTTATCCATAAAATAAATTTGGATTATAATTCTATTGTATTTAATTTATTTTGCCCATATGTGGCTTTTTGTCTAGAATATGTTTTTTTTATTTGCTCATTTGGCTACTATATGTTGTAATTGGTGCTTTGTCTTTTATTGAATGTTCAATTATTTCATCATGAAGAAGTTTATTATATGTTTATGAATATTATCTCTTCATGGATATAACTAAGTATATTGGATTTTAAAGTAAAATGAAAAGCCATTAATATATTGGCCAGCTTTTATTTTGGATTGCAAGTATCATGGTTAGAGGTGGTGCTAGTAGACGAAACTTAGCGAGAGATAGAATGATAGGTTCAAAATCACGAGGGGGATATGAAGAGGGATCCTCAAACTCATTATCAGCACTATCTCTATGGTTGCATACAGAGATAGCTATTTCTCCAAATCAACATGAGAACCATGTTGATGGTGAAGAAGTTCCATTGATCTTATCTAGGACAACAGGCATGAATCAAGGGATCCAAGTACATGTCGATCCTGCAAACCGACAACCATTAGAAATAATAAATGGTAGGTATTTTTTAAATTTGGTTATATATATGTGCGTATGTACTATAGTAGTATGTAAATTTACATATCATAAACTATATTTTATAATTTATTCAATTTTTCATAGCTTTGTTGATCCTTTGATGACTCGTGCCATTATTGTGACGATGAAGCGGTACTTCTCACAACCTTGGAAGAAATGGATGATGGTACCAATAGAGATTTGTGATCTTTTATGGAACAAATTTCATGTAATCTTTTATAGTTTAAGAGCAAAGAAGAAGAAGAAGAAGAAGAAATAATAAAAAAATATTGATGGAATTTGACAACATCTCCAAATAATTATATGTAATTACAGGAAGTCTTTTATTTTGATTTGAAAGATGACCCATATGATATGAATATATAATCTTTGGGATGTGAATGTATAATCTTTGGATCAGTGGAGTTGTGGTATTTGAAAAATTCTTTGCATTAGTAGAGTTGTATTGTATTTGAAAAATTAATTTAGAAGTATTATGTTAATTATAATATAGGTTTAAAATTTGGTAGATGTTCATATTTTAGGAGAGATTCTATCAGAATTTTATGAAATTATTATTTAGTCAATTTATATTTGAATAAAATAATTATTTAGTTTCTTTCATGATAATTTTTTAAAGTTAAATCATTTTGAGTTTTGTTAGGAGAAATATACATGGCCTGAGGACCGAACTTCTGAGGTTAAGAATATATGGAAGCAGATTTCTAAGAGGCGATTTTCTAGTATGCTTAACTAAGCAAGGAAAGATACTTTAAAAAAGATTGGAGACAAGAAAGATATTCTTAAGGCCAAAGATCATGGGCATATTTGGATTGCACCAGATGTTTGGAATAGGTTGATTGATATATGAAATTCTCCAAAGTGGAAGGATAAATCAGAATCTGTATGTGAGAATTGGATGATAGAGAAAGATGGTGGAATCATCAAACATACGAGTGATTCAATTTCATTTTCTACACATATAAAAAGAACGATACATTAAAATATACTTTCTTTACTTTAGAATATTTATTATTTATTTATTTATTTATTTATATGCATTTTCTTATAGTTTCATTATTTCTTCTTTTTAGACTATGGAATTAGATAGGCCACCAATGCAAATTAAGGCATTTGAGCAAACTCACAAACAAAAGGAAAGTTCAAGTGACTTTGTGGACAACAAGTCCAAAAGAGTTTTGGTAAGTTTACTTATTCTACTTAATAATAAATTTATTATTTATCAATATATTGCAAGTAGTATTAACTAAATGCATTACTAATGGTTTCAGGAAGAATATTCTGCTGCTTTAACTGCTAAGTATGGCTTAGATGTTTCATCCCAACTTGAGTTAATTTGATCCAGATGGATGGGTCCAAGCAACTAGAGGCCCAAATAAGGGAAGATTATATGGGTTTGGATCCAAAAAAGATCCTAAACTGTTATTGGGATCTGGTAGTAATTTTTGTTCAGCAACATTGGGATATCCTAGTTCTTTAATGCAGTGTCTCATGGAGGAGCAAATTCAGTACTTGATTACACAACAACGTGACCAATGGCAAAAGGAGATAGCCATGTGGTACGCCAAGAGTTGTAGCAAGAGATGGTTCAGATGAGGAAAATAATGCAGGAAGAGATGCGAGAAATAATTCGTATTATGATGTCAGAACTCAAACAATCATGTGCCTCTTGACTTGATCGATCATGATTGTTCAGATGTGTGATCACTTATTTTAGATGTTAAACTATTTTGCTATGAGATATTTTAAGAAAACTTAATGTAACATTTTTCTACTATGAGATAATTTTTATCTTGATGTTTGTAGTTTTTTTAAGAAATATGATGTTATGGATGAACAAATTTATTATGAATTAATATTAGTATTATATTTATTATAAATTAGTTTAATATTTATTATGAATGAATTAATAATTAGGGAATGAATTAGTTATATATGAATATTTGAGCATTTTGTTGGATATTTTAGGGTTATTTTTAGAAGAAAATAAATTTAATGGTGAATCAGTAATGGATTTATGATGAAATTTGATCTAAAATTTTGTAACAGATTTATGATAGATATATTATGAATATTATGACTAATTTATGCAAGATTTATGATGGATTTGTTCTGAATATTATGATGGATTTGTGATGGATCAGAGATAGAATGTTGTGATGGACAATTTGTCACAAATCCGTCACCAATTTCCATCACTAATCAGTCATAAATTTTCATCACAAATCCATCACAACTCTATCATGAATTTTTGTCTCAAATCAGTCATAAATCCATCACTATTTATGATGGATTTACTTTTGGATATCATTTATTATTTATGATGGAATGTGTGATGAAAATTTTCATCATAAAAATTTGTGACGAAAATTTTCGTCACAAATTTTTTTTGTGACTAGGGTTTTAGTGATGGATTTTCTGTCACAAAATCTATCATAAATACTATTTGTGATGGATTTTTAAGCTTTGGTGATAGAAAAATCCATCATTAAAGCCTTGTTTTGTTGTAGTGCATGATGCTTTAGATAACCCTTTTAGGTCATCTAATACATCTAGAAAGGCTTCCTTTGTTGTACACTTTACAGCTTTAAAGAAGGTGGATTTTAGAACTCTACCCTTATGCTTCTTCCTCCAATTTTCATATACATGTCTTACATAATGCCTGTGTTCAGCATATGATGGCAAATCATTGATTGATTGAATTAATCCCTATATATAACATGTAACAAAATATGAGTCGAATGATCAAAAGATAAGCATGATGTTCATGTATAAGATAATGACTGGACTTTACCTTTTGTTGGTCATTGATAATGGTCCAACCTAAGCCCTAGATCTTCTGCTAAGCTAACTCCAAAAATCCTTGCATTCTACTTCTACTGCAACCCATGCAATTGAAAATATTTGATTGTTACTATTTCTACTAATTACAACTAGAAGCTCATCCTTACAAATCCATTTCAATAAATAACCATCAAGCCCAAATATAGGCCTACAAGTTGCCAAAAATCTTCTTCTAAGAGCTTCAAAACTAACATACAATATTTGGAACTGTAAACCATCAGTAGACCTTTCAGCCTTTATCATTACTATTGTTCCCTTGTTACTTCTTTTGATCTTTTCATAAGTAATCAAGTAGTCTGCTATAATATTTGCTATTAGACTCTCTAATAGTTCTAAAGCCATATGTTTGGCTATCCAACATTTAGTCACGCTTACATCAACTTTAAATCTTATCCTAATGTCATGCTTCATCTCTTTAAGCTTGTAACCAAGACATACTATAAGTTTTTCTTAAAATTCTTTGGCAATCCATCTAGCTATTATTTGACTGTTCTTATGGCTTATTACACATCTATGGTTATCAACATAAGTTTTAATTTGTAATTTATCATTATTTTTCTCATATGAACACTATATTCTAAATGGACAATCATTAAATGTACATTTTACATCTTCTCTAGTAGCCTTATTCTTCACAAACCTCTTATCATATTTCTATACTACACTATAGCTAACCACAGCATCTTTAAAATAATTCTATAGTGTTGAATATATGTCATACCTTCACAAAATTTCACATCCTGCATGTTGGTTTTAGGATTAAAGTAAACCCACTTCTTTCTCTTCATAAACTCATCAACCTCATGCTCAAGACTTGATTCAGGTGTATCAAATTCAGATGAATCATGATACTTCCTATCATATCAGCTTGCTCTTCAACTTCATCCAATGGAATAGCAGTACTTGGTCCTGTAATCTCACCCACAGATAGTGGTTCCTTTGCACCTCACCATCCTTTTTCTTATTCTTATTCCTTGCTTCATCTTGTCCCTCATAGTTACTAACTCCTCACCATCAGTTAATAACCCAATATCTGTATAGTAGCTATCATCACTCTCTTCCTCTTCACTATCAATGAACAGGGTGTACCCTTCATCTTCCAAAGACTCCTCAGTAATCCTTTTATCCCTAGGTCTATTAAGTACAATTTTTTTTCCTTTGTTTATTATCACTTGCCAGTTTTGCTTAGTTCTTACCTTGCTAACTTTACCCCCTCTCTGCCTACTCACCTTTGCTTCTCAATGGTTCAAGGCTTTGGTTCTCCAAAATCCTTTTAGCAACACTTCTAGTCCTTGGTCTCTCTATGACTGGTTCATCATGCTCAACATAAACATGAAGATACTTTCTTGTATCTAATGCAAATGTTACCATTCCTTGAAGCTGACTATCCTCATACACAAGCCTCATTCCCTGATTGTCATTTGGTACAAAAACCACATAAAATAATTTTACAACTTTATCCATGCAAAGCTTCTCCACTATGTCCTATAACTTATCATAACATAAACTATTTGTGTCACAGATGTCATAATAAGCCACATTGCCTCCAACATATTCAGTGCATGCAGCCTTGTTGACAAACTTTCCACCATGATGCACAACAAGGGTTACACAATCCATTCTGTAATTTATTAAAAAGAAAATGTTAGTCAAACAAGTAATATTAAGAAAAAAAATATGAGCAACATCAATGAAGTAGTCACAAAGACCGTTTTCAAAATGAACTAGCTGCTAATAGAGGCTATTAACATTTAAAGTCTACATATGAAGCAAGATATATGGTAGCAAAGATACCCTACTTTGCCATAATAGACCATACTATCTGGCTATACTTAGCAAGATATCTTGCTGTACTATAATAGGGCATACCGTTTTTCCTTGAAAAGTATATGGCTTAGCAAGAAAGTAGCAGTGACAATGGTAACCATTAAAAAACAAAGATTTGACAACTTGGGACCACATTCTGCCAAATCCCAAAGGTTTAACAAAACTTTAAGATCACATGGGGAAGACTTAGGACCCATTATACTACATAGAGAAGCTTTAATAAAGTTTTGAGACCATGTACAGACAACATCTTGGGACTACATTTTATGTACATAAGAAAGCTTCAATAAAGCTTTGTGACCACATATAGACACCACAAAAATAAACTTTTTGGATCACTTTCAACTCAAAATCACCAGTAATATTTCATGCTAAGCCAAAGCTTTGTTGTTTTTCTTAGGTTGAAGGAATTACAGTTTATGAAAAAAATCAAAGTCAAACCCTAATAGGTGAAATTCTAATGTAATCATGGAAATGGAGGATCAATCACTGCCTTCTTGTCGACTCACCATTCTCACAACCATCACCGGTATTGAGTCACCGAGAATGAGAGGAATAATTAGATTCCACATTTCAAATAAAGAAAAAAATGGGAAAAAATCATATCATCCATGTCATCACCTTCTGTCACATATCTTTTGTCACGTGAGCCTACATGACTTTTTCGTAACAACAAGCAAATGGAATGTATGGGTCGGGTCCAAATTGAAAGTTTTTAAAAGTTTGATAACTTAAATGCATCAAATTGAAGTTCAGGATGAAATTAAAAATGCCCAAATAGTATTACGATTTTTTTGTGATTAATCTTTAAATGTTTGATCATAAACTTTCTTAAAATTTGTATAGGTAATTGGGACTATACCAAGCCATAAAATTCACACCTTTTATTTTCTTTTCAAATTTAGTGGACTAGTAAAATCTAGCAAATGCTTGGACAAGATGTAAGCAAGTGATTAGAAGCCTAGCTGAAGTTTATTTTTTATCAAAGTTTCTTATTTGAGGACTTGCTAGTTTAAATCCATGAGTTACATTTTCTTAGTTTATACTTATATTTTCCTAGTTGATAATTATAGTTATATTTTCTTTTTTGGGTTGGATTCTAATAGAGATAAAAAAGATTAGATGGTTAAGAGAGGATCATCTCAAATTAAATTGTGCATATTATTTATTATAATAATTTTGTTATCCATATGAGTTATAACTACTCAAAGCTCAAGCGTAAATACAAATGCTCACCTCACATTTCTAATAAGTAAGCAAGATTTTCCCAAACTTTATTTAATTATTCTTAGATAACAATTATGTTTTGATGGACTTTAGACTTTCTATTATTTTGACGAATGAGATGTGTGTGTGGAGGTTGCCTTGCTCATTTTTTTTGGATAGATCATTAATAGGTTGAGCCCTCAATACCTTTTAAGACCAAGCTTTGTTGGGTGTGCCATTTGTCATGTATTTATCTCCTGAGGTTGGATTTAATCGATTGGAACATGACAAATACAATAAATAATAAAATATTTTTTTGATTATTTCTAAAAAAAGTTAGCTATAAGTTGATATAGCATCTCCAAAATTCTCCAATATTAGCTATTAGGTGAGCCTTCCTCCATATCATCCTGTCCAAAAAAAAAAAAAATTCACTATACCGTGAGAATGTTGTATCCTACACAAGAATGCCTTACTATACCTTATCTCCTAGTCAATGACCATATTGAAAATAGTTTAGATAAATTGACAAATGCTCCTCCATCAATATATTCACACCAGTGGAATAGTCTTTTAGCTATTTTTAGATTTAGTTAGTCAGAATATATCAGATTATAGAATAATCTAATAATTTTTAAAATTTATTTGTTTAAAAAAGATTATGAGAAAAAATAAATTTTATCATATTTGGTTGGTAGAAAAATTACTCCAAAAAATAGCATTAAAAAAGATTATTATATTTGCTTGGAAGTAGTTTTATATGAAAATATTATCAAATTTTTAGCAATATCCTTAAATAAATAATTCAAGTAATAACAATTTTATTAGTCTATCTGTTGGCCATTTATGGCCCACTTATATAAACATTATCAATTTTGCTTTGGAATATATTTAAATGGATTGATAAATAATTTTAATTAATTATACATATATTAGAAAATATATTTATTATTATAAATAACTTTTAATATATTTTTGTATACAAATAAACATATTAATTATTAATAAATCTTATGTTATATTTGTTGATAATTAATAAATATTTGTTAACTCTTTATTAATAATTAATATTTATTAGTAAATATACTATTATATTAAATATATTATTATTTATAAATATTACTAATCAATATATTAATATAATTAATATTAATTATATAGTATAATTAATATAATATTATTATAATATAAATGATGATATTTGTGTTAAGAAATGATAATTTAAGATTATCTCTACTCAGTAATCCAGCATGGGAAAATAAATACCACATTTATGTGGTATTTATTTTACCTTCTCTTAAAAAAAAAAAAAATGACATGCGATGTACCATTTATTTTATCATTTTTCTCATCCACTTTTCATACCAAACATGCTAATTTGATATGGAGTTTATTTTTTCATGCTAGATTACCCACAAATAAATAGGCCCTATGAGTAAATTTTTCCATCATAGCCTACTGTTAAGTCACATTTTTTGTAGAAAAATATGTTCCTTTAAGTTTACATACATTTTGGTTTCTAACAAGCATTGCCTAAGGACTCAACTAGTTCATAAGAAGAGGAAGGGGAAAGTAGGGTCAATGGAAAAATGAAGAAATACCTCATGTTTAGTTAGAGTTTTCAAAGGAGATAGATTGAAATGTAGCTTTTCCATTAGAATAAGATTTCCATATTTCATGAAAAAGGAAAACCCATTTGGGATATAGGAAAGTCCAATTCTTACTAGCTGCGAAGTGCTGTATTTTTTCCAAAAGTGCCCTTAATCCTTTTATAGAGAACATAATAAGATCTTTCCCTTTATTAAAGATATAATAGATATTTTATTTTTTTTAAGAAAATTAGATGCTCAACCAAACATAAGCCACTAGGAATGTGCTACTTTTTCATGGTTAACCAAACATGCAAAACCTACTTTCCTAGACATCATATACCCAGGCATCAGTTTTCTAGAAAAAAAATGGTGAAAGAAAATTCTTCCCATGAACCACATAAGTCCTAGGATTCTTTTGATAATCCCTAACATTTGATCTTCTTATGACTTAAGGCAAACTCTTTCCATGCAAAGATCAATTAAAGCAATAGAGGTGGCATTTTTTATTACAAATTTTATATCATAGTATTTTATTTATTGTCTTCCATCTAATATATTCAACTATATTTTTGAAAAAATGCATTCCATGGCTAAGAAAATAATTCAGTCATGAATTTGTTAAGAGTACAAATGGAGATTAGGCAATGTTGCTTTCTCACTATGTTCCTTTAAAATAGTCCCCTTTTAACTCTTTCCTACAAAGTATGGGCAAGCTTGGTCTATCAAAGACTTGGACTCTTGATTGACCATGATCTTGCACCTGAAGTTGGTCTAAATGATCAAACTAGGTTTGGACTATTAATAGTTTAGAATGCTGCTCAAAACTTCCCTAAAACATACTCTTCTTCTTCTACTACTACTTTTTCTTTTTTTCTTTCTATCCTTGTAATTTGTTCTATTGACCCATCTATTGCTCCACATTAGTTGCCATTTCAATGTGGCAAATGATGGCTTCACAAAGATGAGGTAGATGGTAGCTTCCAAATGTTAGATCCGTAGAACACATCCAACCTTCCCCATCCCATAGGAGTGTTGAAAATTAATTTTGATGCATCAATCATTGCTTTGAAATTGGCAGCAGCCTATGTGATTAGAAATCATAATGGCAAGCTGATTAGAATTGGAGGCAATCCTTTGCCACCCTCTTCAATGCCATTTGTAGAATTATGTGCAACCTCTTTAGGAGAAGGTAGATATAATGGAATTAAAAGCCTAGCACTTATGACTTGAAGGAGATTCTAAAATGGTGATATCTCGGATTACTTGTGATAGACCAGCCTATTTGGGCCTAGTCCATTTTATAGGCCCAAACACTAAAAACTTAGCTCGAAAGGCCTACACAAATTTTAAAGCACTAAGAAAAGAGCCCAAATAGAGTCACATGATTTTTAAAGTACCAAAAAGAAAGAAAAAATAGAGTAATGAAGAAGACTCCATTTTTCTATCAACAAAGAAGAAGAAGAAGTAGACTCTGATTGAGAGTCTTCTACCTCTTGATTTTCTGGCGAAACTTGAAGTCGGGGAGGAATCCAGCTCCTCCCCCTCCACATTTATTTAAAGGGATCAAGTCCCCCTTAAAACCCTATAACTATTGGCCATCGAACCTTCACTGGAGAAGCCTTCATCTTCTTCCAAACATCCTCTCTGTATCAGCCTTGAAACCTTATTGGGGATGAGATATGAAACTTCTATTTATTTTTATTTCACTTCCTAGATCTCCTTCCATGCCCAATCAGCCACCATCAGTTGGATTCCATTGGGAATCATTGAATATTTGGTTCAAAAATGCTCCCCTACTTTGATTTGGTTTTACCCTTACTTTCTTTTAATTTTTCGGTGCCATTTGTTGCTGTTGACCACCGGTCTGAGATCCAATATTGGTTGTGTCATTCCTACACTTAGTATCATTGGCCACAACCATGCCAGCCAAGAACCCCTTTATTCCATAAAGAAGGGAAAATATAGATCCCCCATTTTGCCTAGGAAATAAGAAAGGAAGGAAAAAGAAAAGGGGAAAAGTAAAAAAGAAAAAGGAAAGAAAAGGAAAAGAAAAAAGAAAAAAAAAAAGATAAGAGAATTTCTCTATCCTCCTCTCACCTTCTTCTCTCCACCTTCTCTCTCTAGTTTTTGCTTCTATTTTTTCTAAAAAATCTTACTTTCTCTCTTTATAAGTTTCTCTCTCTAAAAGTATCTTTCTTTAGATTGTGTCTCTCTTCTAGGATTTTTTAGATCAGAGAAAAATCTTTTAATAATCTTGATAGATCTTGGTGAAGGAATCTTGACCAATGATTGTCTCACAATCTATTAGTTTCCATCTTGATTGGGATGAATATTATTAAATTTCACCATCAATTGCATCCTAGCATCCTAACATGACCATAGAATCATAATAATAGATTGAATCAATTGGATGTCTATTATTATAGCTTAGCCAACCTTGTGAGGATTTTAAATTTTAGAATTTTTATTTTAAAAATAATCATGATCAAATTTTGATATAATATGATTTTTTATACTTGGTTTTGAAAGAGAATTTTAGGAAGATCATTGTTTGTGCAAGATTAAGATGGTTCCATGTTGAATAAAAAGATGTGCTTGGGATATTGCTAAAAAGATGTCAAATCAATAGGATGGTAGTACTTCTCAATAAGTTGGCGGCACCTCTTAGTCGAAAGGAGTCATTAATCATGCTAGGAACATCCAAATAGAGTAACAAGAATCAAGCATGGTCCAAATAATACAGACACTAGTTGGTTTGGTGCAATCATAATAGTATTTACAACAATAGTTATTGCAACAACAGTAAGTATAATAACAAATACTACCATCACAAAACATGAAAAGCAACAAGATCAATAAGATAATATTGTAGAATTTTAGAAGTTGTCTCCAATGCCTTTCAAGGGGACTATAAAACCTTTGGAAGTCAACAATTAGATTATGCAGATGGAGAAGGCATTTGTCATTATCTAAGAGTGCTACGATGATGAAAGATTCATTGTACAGCTTACTTGTCATAAGATGAAGTATTAAACTGGTAGCAAAGATTGGAATATTAATATAAATAAGATGGGGATCAACTCATCTGGAAGAGATATTCTAAAGGACATTTTATAACTAATATTTTTCTCAGAGTGCAAGGACTCAGAGAAAACATGAATTTATTTATCTAAAATAAAGAAGTATGATGGTTGCAAAATATGAAGCTAAACTTATGGAATTTGCCAAATTTGTTCTAAGGTTGTTGAGGATGAGTGTGATCTGAGTACATAAATTTGAGATGGATCTAAGAACAAATTAGAAAGCAAGTGGTACCACATGAATTAACTACTTATACATATGTAGTGAATAAAGCATTGATAATTGAAAGAGAAGTCAATGAAGAATATGCAAAAATAAAAAATAAAAAAATAGATCAAATGAATCTTAAGAGCAGAATAGTAAACATGATGGAGGTTCGAATAAGAGATCACAAATCTAGGCCAACCGACAGTGTCAACATTCTAGGTGTGGTGAAGCTCATGCTAATAATGTTCGATCATTAATGCTTACTTTAAATATGGTGAGATAGGTTACAAAATAGCTAACTACCCTCAGATAACTAAGAGTCAACCTATCCTAATAGCTGAACAAAACAAGGATGAAAATCTGAAAACTTGGACCTAAGGAAGGGTTTATATTCTTATGCAATAAGATGCACAGACTTCTAATATAGTAATAATAGTCTCTAAGAGAGATTCTTAAAATTAATTAGATTGATCAATTAATTTTGCTCATAAGGTAAACAATAATTCACCTACTCTAAGTTTTTATTTATATAATATTATTTTGAATATTGAACAAATTATTAATGGATGTATATGTGATTTATAAATATTATGAAAATATATTTTGAATAGAAATTAATATAAAATTTTGAAGTTATATTTCTTGTCCTATTGCTGTAATTATTTATTAATAAAAAATTATATTACATATTTTGATTTAATTATGAAATATATATTATTCTATAAAAAAAATTTTGATACGAATTGGATTTGGACTCTTAGTCTGACTTTGTTCCGAACCCTGATTATTGGGGCTATGTATCAGCATTTTGACTATTACTGAGCTTATGATTCTTTATGGCCTAGTCATAATGTATAAGTATGGTATTCTAGCCTCACTACCAGATATAAGTATAATATTCTAGCTTGGCCATAGGATATAAGTATGGTATTTTGATCACACTATAGGGTATAAATATGGTATTTTGGCCCGACTATAGGATAAAAATATGGTCATAGTTAAAAACTGATGAGTTGAATAAAATTTATTTTGAATCAAATTATTGAATATGATTGATTTCAAAATTAGATATATAACTATTTATATGAATATTGGAAAGATACTAACATTACTGAATTCGTATTTTTGAAAATGGATTTGATAATGTTCATGCACTAATTAATAATAAAATGTAGTTTGACTATTGTATCTTGTATTATCATATAAATTATCTAGTCAAAGTATTCATTGCTTACTATATTATCAAGCTCATTGTTTCTTGTTCAGATTTAGATTTTTAGTTGTGGATGCATATACTGATTTCAGAGTAAGATTAAAAGCAAAATTTAACAGTATTAACATTATCTAGATTTGAATTTATTACTATATTTTATAGGACTATTGTTTGAGGTTCAATAGATGTAAGACTTTTGAGTTTTATTTATCAGTTGGATTTGTTAATCAATTAAGTTTCAACTTTTAGTTATTTAAATTATTCCATTGTGATGCATTTGATATTATAATGAGATGCCTTGCATGCTTGGTGGGAGTGTATTTTATTAGTATGCAGCGATTGCCGTGAGCCCGTGATCTTTGGCTTGCAATCTCAAGTCGGAGGCATGATATTACTAATAGCAATTATGTTAACAGGATTAAGAAAATCAGCCTATTCTTAAAGATATTAGGGCATAGAGGAGATTGTCAAGTGTTTCTAGAGTGTGTCAAGTGTTTGTTGTCAAACATATTTATTGTCAAGCTAATTATGCTGTAGATTATATGGCTAACAAGTCAAGGCTGGGTGAAATTTATCTCCAATCTTCTACCAATCATATGCTGGAATTTATAGCTATTTTGTTGGTAGATACAGCAAGTGGGGCTTTTTAAGATGATGGAGGCAATCTTCAAGATTTAATTTGAGCAATGGTACGAGATCTACAAAGTTACAACTGGATGCTAGGTCTTCTGTCCTATCTTTTGCTAGCTGATGATTGATAGATCTTATCGTTCCTCTAGAGGGGAGCATTTTTAGGTCACCTACTATTTATATCTTTATAGCTGTGTTATAGTTCTCCTTATCCAGTGTTATATGTCTAGTTTGTATGTCAGAGTTTTTAGATCCTATAGTCCTGTGCTTTTATTTCTTAGTAAGGAAAAGATCTTTTTTCTTATATAATATGGTATACGGTTTATATATCATAGCACACAATTAATATAGCATAGTACATATATAATATAATATGGTATGTAGTTAATATAACATAGTACATGTACATTTATAATATACCCTAGTGCATGATACATCATAGCACACCATTTATAGCTAAGATCACACTTAGTATACCATTGTATATACTTAATATACTATAATATATAGTTAATATACCATAGTACACAATATATCACAATGCAAAGTTGATATACTATAGTACATAGTTACTAGATACATGTACACACTTAATATACCACATACATATTTAATATATGATAATACACAACTTAATATATCATAACACACCATTTATAGCCAAGTACACACTTAGCATACCACTATATATACTTAACATACTATAATATACAGTTAATATACTACAGTACACACTTAATATATTACAATGCAAAGTTAATATACAATAGTACATAGTTACCAGATACATATACACACTTAATATACCACTATATATAATATATGATAATACACAATGAGTATATCCTAGTACACTTAATATACTATAGTATACATTAATATAGCTAAGTACACATTTAATATACCATCATACACACTAAATGTATCATTGTACATACTTAATAAACCATGCTATATAGTTAATATATATCATAGTTTAATAAACCACATAATATAGTTAATATATCACAATACACACTTAATATGCCATAATACAAATTTAATATACCAAAGTATATATTTACTAGATATGTGTATGTACTTAATGTATCATTATATACACTTAATATACCACAGTACATAGTTAATATGCTATAGCACATAGCTAATATATTTGTTATCGACACAATTAAAGGAACCTAAATACAATCAATCTCTTTCTACGTGATTAAAATAAAAAGCAAAAAGCTACCAAATGCCATGTGATACCCTAGTACTTCAATTTAATAATCCCACAAGAGCTTGGCACACCTCCCCCTTGCTTCATCTTTTTATTTCCTCAAAACTCAAGTGGGCCAAGACAACATGATTAATTCAAGTGATGGGACCTAAGAAGAGTAGCCTAGCATGGGGCTTAGGACTTGGTCCAACCCCAAGTAGGTTATGGGGACTAGCATCTCAGCACTTGGGAGCAATTTTAGAAGATAACAGAGCTTTTGAGAAAATAACATTATTGGAGGGCATAGCCACAGCAATGAAATGAGAATGATGAAAGAAAATCAAGCCCGGTTAGAAGTCGAACTTGCTATGATGAAATCATTTTTAGGTAGGCATTTAGCTCCTGAAGTTTCCATGCCTTCTAAATCAAATAGAGCAACTGATGAGCAGGTAATTTTTTTAAAGAACTGGAATTTATTCTTCTTCAATTAGGCAAGGCATTTGTAGGTAATAATGTTGTTCTTATGTTCTTTTTAAATAGGTTCCTAATGCCTATAGTATGAAGTAGTGAATGCACAACATATTCAAAACCCCCTAATATTTCACATGCCTCTTTTTACTCATCAAGGTAATAATGTTATGTTAACTTGCCTTAAAATATAATTCTTGATGCATATGGTCTTATTAAGAATCAAAGTATTTTTTACTAATGGTAGGAAATCGAAGGTCATATCTGGTTCATGTTATTTGTATTATAAATTTCTGCTTTCATTATTTACTAACTTGGTGTATTATGTGATGTTGAAATTCTTCTCTATCTATCATTAACTTTGTTATTTATTGACTATGTTGCTATGATGCAACCAAAATTATTGTTGCTTATTTATTAACTTATTTATGCAACTAAAATTATTGTTGCAACTGAAATTATTGTTGCTTTGAGCTAATTCATTTTGATGGAGTTCATTGAGAAAGAGACTGCTTTGTTGGCTTTATCTTTTTTTATGATTGTGATGGACTATGTTTGTATTTGAGAGTTACATGTATTTGACAAAATATACAGTATAAACTCCTTTTGGTTATTATAATATATAGTACTTTATTGTTAAAGTTCATTAGTTGGTTGAGTTGTGCTTGAAAATTAATTATAAAATTTATTTTGATATTATTATGTTCAATATTGATATTGGAACAGGTCTCAAATATGACATCAATTAAATTTCTTATATCAATATAGCATTTTGTAATGTAGATTAAACAAGGGGGGGAGATATAGTAGCATTTTCAATTGCCACTAATAACTATTATGTTAGCTTGTTATACTCTTTAGCGGCAATTATAATTATCATGAAAGGCATATCTCGATCTTTTAGTGGTAATTGTAATTACCACAGAAGATATAGTTTTTAGCAGTAATTGTAATTGCCATGAAAGATATATCTCGAACATAGACATGTTGCTATATCATGGTAATTATAATTGCCACAAAAGGCTCATCTTTTAATGGCAATTATAATCACCACAAAAGATATACCATTGGGCATAGATAGGGTGCTATATCATGGCAATTATATTTGCTGATATCAATTGCCATAATAACTCAAACCTATAGTGGCAATTCTTTATATCTTTACCAGCAATCATTGTAATTGCCGGTATAATTTTTCCTAACCCTGGTTCTACCAGCAAATAAGCAATTGCTGGTATAAGTCCTAGTACTGATAATAATTGCCGCTAAATATCAAAATAATTGCCGGTACAAATATTCTATGTTGTAGTGTGCCATGTCATTCTAAGGTAGAAAACCATACTGTCCTCCTAGATAGATAGATAGATAGAGAGAGAGAGAGAGAGAGAGAGAGAGAGAGAGAGAGAGGAAGGAGATAGATAGCCATCCCTTAAGGGAATTACCAAGATCATCCTTTTGTAAATTGTAACATGTTACAACCAACAAATCAAAAGGAATTGCAACTTATCTTCTTATTTCCTTTCTGTATGTTATCATTTCAATTCCAAAATTACCTCAATGAACTCATATTTGGCCATTTTCCATCAATATTCATCTTGCGGCAAGAAGAACATGCTGATCACATACTATCTTAGTGGTTGCAATTTAAACCCCACATCCTTGGTGACCTTAAAATTAAAAAAGAAGGAGGGATATTTCAAAATTTTATGTACTAAAAAATAAAGTAGACTAACAAAGATATCCACCAGCTATGAAATAGAGAGTCAAAAAGAAATAAAGACAAAAATGTTAAAAAATGACGACACTTCCCTAAGAACAAAAAACTCTTTTTTCATAAAAAAGTAAAGATCATTTGAAACTAAATTTGGGCGTACATGCCTTCTAGAAGAATCCATTTGAGAATGTGACCAGGATGCCGACTACATCATCGATTTTAATCTCACAGAGTCATGCCTTGCGATGCAACATCTAGACCAACATCCATGACCTTCAAAATGAAAAAAATAATTTATCAAAATACGAACTTGAGGCCACCTTAGCCGACACACCTAAAGCTTGCAAACTTATCATCATCATCAACATTAGTGTTGGAAAGGAAGGTGAGGAGGCCATGCGACATCACGATGATCTCTATGAAGTCCATGGTCTTGGGGGTCAACCGCTTAAATCATGAAGTTTGGTCACTTGTTGCGGCTGTTGTAGAGGCTAACACTGAATAAGCAATCAATGTTGGTAGTGATAGAGGGGTGCAGAAGGGGGATAAGGTGACCTATTGTCCAACATCTAGGTTGAAGCCAAAGGCTTGGTTCTTGTGGAGGATGACGTTGTTCTAACCATAGAGGTAGCCATGGGGTGGGAGGGGGGTAGAGGCTAGTTACCATCACTCACCATAGATGGTAGATGATGCCGGCCTAGTCAATTGAGTAGAGGGGGAGGTGGAAAATATCAACTCCATCATGTTCTAGCTCACACTTGTCCATCTTTTCTCTGTTGTTATCATTCTAATAAGGGACGAAGAAATATGGAGGGCTTTTTTGTTCTCTAGGGATTAGAAATTAAAAAGGTATTTGCTTATGGACCATATGCTATAAAACTAGTCTATAAGGTTTAAAAGTTAATGAGTTGTTAATGGATGGACCATCTATTAATTCCCCCGCCTTTCTAGAAAAGTATAGGCAAGCTTGACCTATCAAAGACTTGACTCTTGATAGGCACAACCTTGTGCTTAAAGTTGGTCTAAATGATCAGACTAAATTTGGACTTTTAATGGTTTAGAATGTCCAGTTCTGCTTGAAAGTTATCTAAAATATACTCTTCTCTTTGTATTTTTTTTATTGAAAAATATATTTTTATCTCTCAAATTTGTTCTATTGGCCCATCTATTGCTACATATTAATTGCTATTTCAGTGAGGCCAATGATGGCTTCACAAGGATGAGGCAGATGGTAAATTTCAAATGCTGAATTTGCAGAGCTTATCCTACCTTTCCATGTAAAAAAAAGTGTGCACATGTGTGAGAGAGCGTGTGAGAGGGAGAGAGCGTGTGGGTAGAAGGCAATTGATGGCATAGAGAATGAAATTCAGAGAGAAACAAGAGCTGTTGCAAAGAGCACATGTGCGAGGAAGAGGGGGATAGAGAGATAGGATGCAAAGAAAGGGTACAAGGCATGTTCAAACCTAGATGGTAAAAGTGAGAAGCTTCGAGAGTCATAAGTAGTTCATCAGAGAAAGAGGGTTTTGTGGCTAGGATTTCATCTCCACCCTCATTGGAGGGGATTTCGCTACCTGATCAAGCCCAAAGGGATCGGGATCGGTAGGGTTTGCTACTGGAGGGTTTAATCGACCCTCACTAGAGAGGGTTTCATCGTTCGATCAAGCTCGAAGAGATCAAGATTGGTGGAGATCTATTGTTGGATGGTTTAACCAACCAACCAATGGATCTACATCAAAAGGTAAGAGGGTGGGCTCTCCATCCTCTCGTTCTCCATCCAAAATCTAAAGGAGAGTATTTTAGACTCAGGCCAAACTTGGGCTTAGGTTGTTCAAGGCTGGCGATGATTCTAATGGGAGATGCCTCATCCATCAACTGATGATATTGCTGCTTTGGAGGCTCAATTTTTAGAGCTAATCATATTTTCAGAAGAGGAGCTTCAGAGAATAGCAAAGAAGAGGAAGTTTGCAGTGGTGGGCAAATTTCTGGGACAAGGGCTTCCTCTTGAGTTCATCCAAAAAGAGATGAACAATCATTGGCAAATAGTGGAAGATTTTTAGGTAACCCCTTTTATTTGAGGGTTTTCTCTTATTTTGTTTGCCATCTGAGGAAGATTGCTCGAGGGTGTTAGATTTGGGTCCTTGGACATTGGCTGGATAGCTACTAGCCATGGAGAGATGGCGATCAAATTTTAAACCTTCTAAGGGCTCTATTCAATGGGTTAATGTTTGGCTTTGACTCCCTGATCTACCATTGGAGGTTTAGGAGAAGGAGATGATCCTCAAGATTGCATCTAAGGCTGGCAAACCTAAATTTCTAGATCCTTGGATGGCCAACTCTTCTCGCTTAGAGTTTGCCAGAGTATGTATATAGTTAGATCTCTTTAAGACTGTATGCTCGAGCACCAAACTCTTCATCAATGATCCGGTAATATGATAAGAATTTGTGTATGAAGATTTGTCTGATATCTACTATTGCTGTAGGCATATAGGTACCATTGTGAATAAGTTCTCTAAATACAAGGATGTGCGACTAACATAAGATTTCATGATTTATAGGCCTTGGATCCAAGCGGCTAGGATACCAGTTGATACACCTATTCAGTCTACTAGAGCTAAATCCTCAAATTCTTCTGATGTTACTACCTCAGGTAATCCTTGGCTCATTCTTAAGAAAGTTGCAACTAAGGTCTCTTCTAAGCCCAATGTGGAGATTGTGACTCCTGTGATCCCCAATGTTGGGGGATCAAGATTTATACCACTAGCCTTTAAAGATAATTATAAGTTATCAGATATAACTCCTATGGAGGTATCTCAATCAATATCTTTGGCTTTCGTTCATAATAATGCTATGAATCAAAAGGAGAAACATAAGCGATCTCCAAATCAATCTTCCCCTAGTGCACGATCTTTAGCCTCTATCTCCCCTCCATAGACAAAAGTAATTATTCAAGAGGAGTAGTCAATTAATGAAGATCACTCCAAAACCTCTAATGTTCTAGTTATGTACTCCAAAAAGGTTCAGAAAGAAAGGAGGTCTGGTGACCAGTGGTGATCAACCCCAGTTAGTCGAATGGGTCATCACTGGCTGCTACCCCTAACCCAAAATCTCACAAGTTGGACAATCTACAATTTGGACTAAGAAAAGTTGATCATATTGAATTTGTTAATCAAGTGTCATAGGTGCTGAAGGCTCAACCTCTTAAGTCTGGTGCTGACTACCAAACACAGCTGCCCATGTCGATGAATTCTTAGCCCATTGAGAAAGGGCAATCATCTTTCTCGCCAACCCAATGAAGGTACTTATGTGGAATTGTCGAGGAGCTGTGAAGCCCTTATTTCGTACGTACTCTAAATAATTGCTCTTCAAATATACACCAGATATCTATGCATTTATATAAATAATGTTGGATATGAATTCTCTTGCTCAAATTCAAAGATTGTTTAGTCCTTCTTCGGATATCTATATGGTTTCCTCTATGAAACTATCTAGGGGTATAATTGTGATATGGAGTAAAGATCTAGGCCAAGTCACCTTCACCTATGTTGATCGGCAAGTTTGCTTTGGGATTATTACTTCCCCTGATGCATCATCATGGATCTTAGGTCTTGTGTATGTGAGCAATAATGGTTTGATATGTCGTTCCCTCTGGCATTTGGCCTCCTATGTTCTTGCTCTAGGTGTGCCTTTTGTTCTCTTAGGAGATTTTAATTGTTTTTTGCACTCTGAGGATAAAATTGGAGACAGGCCTTATTCTAAATCATGATAGCAAGGAATTTAGAAACTTTGTCTCATCCAATGGCTTGATTGATCTTGGATTTGTTGGCCTAAAATTCATGTGGTACAATCAAAAGAGGTTGGCAAGGGTTTGGGAATGACCTGACTGTGGATTTACGTCTCAAAAATGAATTGATCTATTCTCTAATTTTGAAATACATCATCTTGTGAGATTTGCATTTGACCACTATCCTATTTTGCTTGGCTTAGAATTGTAGTCTTCATTCTTTCTTGGCTTTTAGATACTTTAAATTCAAGAAGTGCTACCCTGACTTCTAGCATCATCTACACAAATCTTGGCGGGGGGTCAAGAGTTTGATCTTGCTGATCGGCTGATTTTTCTTTTAGAGAAACTTAGAAAAAAAATTATCAAATAGAGTAAATTCAAAATACATAATCTATTTAGAAGAGATGAAGACCTCTATAATCAAATCTTTCATCTTAAGAAGTTAAAATCAAAAATAGGATCTCTCTCAAATGATAATCATATGCATCTTTTTTATCTCCTCCAAGACTATCATAGGGTATTATCCATACAAGAAAGCTATTGGAGACAAAGGTCCCATATCCAATGGCTTAAGGAGGGGGACATTAATATCAAGTTTTTTCATCGAAGTACCTGTTAGATGTATGCCGTAGAAGCCAAATTAACAAACACTTATAATACACTTCTAAGGATAATTTTATAATTTTGACTATAAATTAATAAAAGGGTTATTTTTTATCATAGTGTATATTTAAAGTATTTGTGATACATCCTTTGAGTTAATGGTAATGATAATTCATATTTTTAAGAGTTAAAAATTTAAAACTTAAATTTTCATAATTAATTTTCTTAAAGACCATTGTAATATTTTTTATGAAAAAAATAAAATTGCAAGTGGTTTTCTTATAAATGATTTCTATCAGTTACATATTGATATTTCTATTTTTAATATCGAGCAAAACGTGAATGCCATAGGATCAAAGCGACCTAGGGATAGTTTAAATGATAGGTATCTTTGGCACCTTAGGCTAGGTCATATAGCTGAAGACTATAGGTGGTGTGGTGCTCCCAAGCCTTGGGAGGCCATGAACGGAGCCAGGATGAGGGCTCCAAGGAGGTTAAGATAGGTGTGGTCCTAGGACTAGGACAGGAGTTGTCCTAGGATGGAGGCGGCATGTAACTCTCCACAGGCTTGAGGTTTGGAGATTAAGAAACTCAAGAGGCTTGATTGGTACTTCAAAGATCTGAAATTCAAGATAAAGTAAGAAACTAAAGTCGGAGAATCAAGACTATAGAAAGAAGATTTTCTGTAGGTTAGTCGGCTCCATCCAAAATTGGGTCAACTAGGTCTCATAGCACAAACAAAATAGAGAGCTGAGCGTTTGAGACTGCAAGCACGGCACAAGACTGGGTCGGCTCAGTTTCAGACTGAGCGGACCCAATGGAACTTAGCCAGCTTAGTACTGAGACTGAGCTGGCTCAGTGCACAGGCAGAGTTATGCGAGGGTCTATTTTGGGCTAGGGTCTAGGTTGATTCTAGGGGTCTTAAGGCTTGATTTGAGAGATCTTAAGGGGGCTAATTCATGTATGGGTTGAAATTAGATCCAGGGGATGAGAGCATGTGAGACTTGGGCTCGATGAGCGCTTTCATGTATTGAGTTAGCCTAAGAAAGTTTTTGAGCTGGGATTTATTAGGATTCATGTGGAAACTCTAGGGTATATAAACTAGAATATTGTAACTTTTACAATAAGAAGGGAATACAATTGAACTTTTCTTCCTAACTCTCTTCTCTCTTCTCTCTAGTTTCAATACCAAAATCCTAGCTTCTCTCATCTTTCTTAGATCTTCTTCAGTTTGCTGGATTAACACCCAGGTTCACGCAAGAGATCGAATCTATGATTGTGGCTTCGAGCAGCCGTAGAAATAATAATTGGTATTAGAGTCAGGTTGAGCATGAAGAAGGAAGAAGATCAATTTTTAGCAGAAATCAGTAGTGAGATTTAGATCTAAAAGCTTTCTCCAGGCTTGGTGAGGAAGAAAGAGATCATAGGACCGCTATCCACCATCCCTAGTCAAGGTGTTTCTCAGATCTATCTATTTGCTATTATTTGATTCGAATTGATCATGAAGAACAGCGAGTTGAAGGTACGATTAGAGAAGTTTGATGAAAAAAAAGTTTCACGATGTGGATGGTAAGGGTGGAGGATCTGCTGGTTCAGATGAGGTTAGATTTGACCTTGGAAGATAGGTCGGAGGAGATCACAGATAAGGAGTAAGTATCCTTGGAGAAAAGGGCATGTTCCACGATTAGAGCTTGTTTGATGGATAAGATTTTGTATGATGTGTTGGAGGAGAGAACATCCAAACGATTATGGTTGAGGTTACAGCAGTTGTACATGGAAAAGAATAAGTGCAACAAGTTGATGCTGAAAAAATAATTGTATAACCTTCGGATGTAGGAGGGTGAGGATGTTGTGGGGCATATTCGGTGGTTCAACTAGATGAGCATGGACTTGCTCAATATAGGGATGGATTTAGAAGAGGAGAATAAGAGTCTATTATTGTTGTATTCACTATCCGGGAGCTTCGATCCATTGGTGACAACTTTGCTGTATGGTAAGGAGACACTGATGTACAAGAAGATCGTATCAGTGCTCAGGTCCAACGAGCAGTGAAAATGGATGACGAAGAGGGAGGTCTTCTAGGAGAGTCATGTGGTTTTAGAGAAGCATAGGAAAGAAAAGAAGAAGGATGAATAGAGGGGCAGCAAGGGATCCAAGAGATGCTTCAAGTGTAGAGAAGCAGGGCACTTTAAGCGGAAGTGTCCGCTTTGAAAGAAGTGCAAGGAAGGAGAAAGCTCATATTTCATCAATATAGTCACTGAAAATGAAGATTCGGATGAGCTCTTAGTGGTCTCGGAGGAGCCCGCATGGTGTGGTGTATCTGAGATGGTTTTGGATAGGTCTGCGAAGTGCAGAGAGTCCAAAGGATCAGCGACGATATTTGAGGTATAGTGGCAGATCCTGTAGTGCAGTATTGGATGGTTGGCCTCGGGGGACTCAGAGATAGAGTTGGCTTCTGCGGCATCAGGAGGACTTCAGTTTCAGGTGGAGCACCAGGTAGAGGTGGCTTCATGGATGGAGAAAGCTGTGATACGGGTTCAGAGCATGAGGGTGCAGAAGGAGGACCTATATTCCAGCATCAGTGCCAGGGCTGTACAGATCTAGGTGGAGAGGATTGTGTAGGAAGATAAGTGTGGCTCTAAGGGGACAGTGTCAGGTGGAGCATCAGGATATGTGGTGAGTGTCGGTAAAAAAATATTGTATGATCTCTAGGAAAGTCCAGGATAAGTGATGCAGCTGCTAAGCAGAAGGATACCTACAACTTTAAAGGTGGTGCAGAAAAATAAGCTAAGGACTTCAGCAATGGAAGCGGTCATCCCGAAGGCCTCAAAGGAAGCTCAGCAGTTGAAAAAGAATGGCAGTGGCAAGGTGAGCATGAGAGGCTATCAACACATGTACGGATAGTAGGATTGTGCAGGAGGATGTTGCCAGGTGTGCCAAGGCTTGGGCACACCAAGATGGAGATTGTAGGTGGTGTGGTGCTCCCAAGCCTTGGAAGGCCGTGGATGGAATCAGGGTGAGAGCTCCAGGGAGGCTAGGATAGCTGTGGTCCTAGGGCTAGGATAGAAGTTATCCTACAGTGGAGGCGGTATGTAACTCTCCACGGGCTTAAGGTTCAAGTATTGAGGGCCTCAAGGGGCTTGGTTGGTGCTTCGAAGATCTGGAATTCAAGATGGAGCAAGAAACTAAAGCTGGGAAATTAAGACTGTAGAAAAAAGATTTTCTATAGGTTAGCTGGCTCAGTCTAAAACTGGGTCAGCTAAGTCTCAAAGCATAGGCAAAACAGAGAGCTGAGCGTTCGGGGCTGCAGGCACGACACAAGACTGGGCCGACTTAATTTGAAAATAAAGAGCTGAGCATTCGGGACTACCGGCATGGCACAGGACTGGGTCAGCTCAGTTTTAGACTGAGCTGGTCTTGTGGAACTTAGCTAGCTCAATGCTGAGACTGAGCTGGCTCAGTGCACAGGCAGAGTTATGCGAGGGTCTGTTTTAGACTAGGGTCTGAGTTGATCCTAGAGTCTTATCGCCTGATTTAAGAGATCTTAAGGGGGCTAATTCATGTATGGATTAGGATTAGATCCAGGGGATGAGAGCATGTAAGAGTTGGGCTCGGTGAGTGCTTTTCATGTATTGGGTTAGTCTAAGGGAGTTTTTAAGTTGGGGTTTATTAGGATTCATGTGAGAACTCTAGGATATATGAACCAAGATATTGTAACTTTTACAATAAGAAGAAAATACAATTGAGCTTTTCTCCCTAACTCTCTTCTCTCTTCTCTCTGATTCCAATACCAAAATCCTAGCTTCTCTCATCTTTCTTAGATCTTCTTCAGTTTGTTGGATTAATATCTAGGTTCACACAAAAGATCAAATCTACGGCTGTGGCTCCGAGCAGCCATAGAAATAACAAAGACAAGGTTAACAAATTAGAGAAATCTAGGCTATTGAGTTCGTTGACTTTTGAGTCATATCCGATTTGTGAATAATGCCTTCATGATAAAATGACCAAGCTTTCTTTTATGGGACATGGGAAAAGAGCCACAAACCTACTCATCCTGGTATACATAGATGTGTGCGGCCCATTTGATGTGCCGATCAGGGGCATTTATGTCTATTTCATCATCTTTACCGATGATCTATTTCGATATGGGTATGTGTATTTGATACGACATACGTCTGAAGCTTTTGAAAAGTTCAAAGAATTCAGACTCGAAATAGAAAAATAAATAGAAAAACATATTAAGATTCTTCGATCAGATCGAGGAGGCGAATATCTTAATCAAAAATTTTTAAACTATCTTAAGGACAATGGCATAGTCTCTCAATGGACTCCACCTAAAATATCTCAACTCAAGAAAATTTTAGAATGAAAAAATCGGACCCTATTAGATATGGTCCGACCCATGATGAGTTTCATAGACCTTCCTGAGTTTCTTTGGAGACATAGTTTTATAACTGCTATATATTTACTCAATAGAATTTTCTCTAAAATTATTCCTACCATACCGTATGAGATATGGCATGGTAAGAAATCAAGTCTAAGTCATCTCAGAATTTGGAATTGTTCGGCCCATGTCAAGAGACAATAGAGGGATAAATTAGAGTTTAGATCCTTTAGAGCTCAATTTATTGGATATCCTAAAGAGTCATTAGGATATTATTTCTATCTCCTAGAAGATCACAATGTGATCGTAAGTCGACACATAATTTTTCTTAAAAAATAGTTTATTCTAGATGGTGGCATCGAAAGATAGATTAGACTCGAGGAGAAAGTCTCCGATGAGAAATGAGCTAAGAAACCTATGAAACCTAATCAAATTGAGCCAATCTGGAAACTACCTCCTCCACCTCATAGATCAAATAGAATTTTCCATTCTCTTGAAAAGTACTTAGGTACTATCTCAGAAGACGTAGAAGAAATGTTCCTCACAGAAAATGGGGTTCATGATGATGATCCCAAAACCTATGATGAGGTGATATTAGATATCGACTCCGAGAAATGTTTAGAAGCAATGAAGTCAGAGATTGACTCAATATGTTCGAACCAAGTTTGGACCTTGGTAGATCCACCTGAAGGCATAGTACCTATTAGGTTTAAATGAATCTTCAAGAGAAAGAAAGGTGTCGATGAAAATATAGAGACATTCAAAGCAAGACTCGTAGCGAAGGGTATAGTCAGCACCAAGGCATTAACTATCAGAATACTTTTTCATCAGTAGCCATGCTCAAGTCCACCCACATATTGCTTGTTGTTACAGCCTATTTTGATTATGAAATATAGCAGATGGACGTAAAAATGGCATTTTCAAAAGGATATCTTGAGGAAAATATCTATATGAAACAACCGCTAGGTTTCACATCCAGTGATGATGATCATAAGGTATGCAAGTTGCAAAGGTCCATATATGGACTTAAGCAAGCATCTTGGAGCTGGAATGCTCGTTTCAATGATATAATCAAATCATTTGAATTCATCAAGAATGAGGAGCCCTATGTTTTCAAAAAGGTTAGTGGGAGTGCCATTATCTTTCTCATACTGTACGTGGATGACATCCTCCTAATTGGGAATGATATTTTCATATTGACTATAGTCAAAATGTGGTTGTTTAAGGAGTTCTTTATAAAAGATCTAGAAAAGGCATCCTTTATTATGAAAATTAAGGTCTATAGGGATAGACCGAATAGGATGCTGGGTCTCTCACAGAAAATGTATATAGAGGAGGTGCTGAAGAAGTTCAGTATGAAAAACTCCAAGAGGGGTTTAGTATCCTTTAGACATGGCATTCATCTCTCCAAAAAGATGTACCCTAGCACACTTGAGAAGGTTGAATGCATGAGCAAGATCCTTTATGCTTCGAAAATAGGGAGCCTTATGTATACCATGCTATGTACACGATTTGATATTGTCCATGCTGTGTGTCACGAGCAGGTATCAATCGAATCCAGATGAAGAGAATTGGACTTCTGTGAAATGTATCCTTAAGTACTTGAGAAGGACTAAGGATATGTTTCTAGTTTTTGGTAATGGAGAACTCTAGGTTCAGGGGTATACAAACTCAGATTTTATGTCCAACATAGATGATTGAAAGCCGACATCTGAAAGTCTGTTTATTTATAATGGTGAAGTTGTCAGTTGGAAGAGTTCCAAGCGGACGGTGATAGCAGACTCCACCATGAAAGCAGAGTACATTACTGCGTCAGAGGCTGCAAAGGAGGTGTTCTGGTATAAGAAGTTCACTGTAGAGCTTGGAGTGATGCCATTAGATGTCGTCCCTCTGTATTGCGACAATAATGGCACCATAGCCCTAGCAAAGGAGCCGAGGTTTCACCAAAAATTTAAGCACATCGAGCAACGATACTATCTCATCCATGATTACCTCGAGAAGGGATACGTCAAGGTCAAGAGAGTCGACTCCGCAGATAATGTAATAGACCCGCTAACAAAACTATTGAGCCAGCAAAAGATTGAAACCCACCTTGAGAAGATAGGACTTAGATTTGTAGCCAATTGGCTTTAGGTTAAGTGGGAGTTTGTTAGATATGTGTCCTAGAAGCTAGATTGGCTGACACTTATAATACACTTCTAAGAATAATTTTATAATTTTAATTATAAATTAATAAAAAAATTATTTTCTATTATAGTGTGTATTTAAAGTGTCTGTGATATATCCTTTGAGTTAATGATAATGATAATTCATATTTTTAAAAGTTGAAACTTTAAGACATGAATTTTCATAATTAATTTATAAACTGCTCCTGATCGTAGGATCATCATGAGGATGGTAATCAATTTGGAAGGTTAGTATACGATCGCTTTCTTAGAATAGATATGTCTTGAGTCTATGGTGTGAAAATACCAGAGCGAGAGTACAGATACTCGTTAGAGAATGAGGATACTGAGCATGACCACCTCAAGCAGTCATAAGAAAGTCTATCTTCTCGTCGATGACTAGCTTGATGCTACAGTGGTGTGTCTGGTTCTTTGATCTGAGATGCATCGATAGTTCACCTTGAGGGTATTATAGTTTGACTACATCATAACTCGATCTTCTAGCCATTCAGAATCCTGAGGTGTATGTTGGCTATAGCATATTCATTGTAGGAATTGGATTGCATCAATAGGAGATCTATCTATCTCGGTAGATGAGGAGTAGCCCTATGATAATCATGAGATTGAGTCCTTAAGCCCATGGCCATGGTAGAGTGAAGATGATAGAAAGAGTTTCTATTAGGATTTCACATCAAACTTGAATCAAATAATTAATTCATATGATGGATGTTGGGTTTGACGAGTTCACCTCAACCCTAATCCTGTCAGGGCTCAAGATAGAAGATCTCAATCACATAGGTAGCTACACCGAGAGATTCACTTTCAGTTTTGATGGATTGCCACCATATACTGCTAGGTGTCACTAATGAATTTTGAGAGTAATTAGAATGATCTTAATGATCGATCATTCTAATTATATGAATCAGAAAAGTTCTTGTCCATCGAAAGGTATTTCGATGATGTCAATGATAGTAATCATGACATGTCTCATTACCATATGGAACTGAACCTAACTGGATCATACAAACAAGGGTTTGGATCTGAATGTCATCAATTGAGCTAACCCAATTCGATTGATTTGGATTAGATCTAATCAGGTTCAAGATAGTCATGCTAGCACATAATTGAGCCTGGCTTTCTCCTTTTGTAATCTTTTTGATTCATCATAACAAAGTCAAATTTAATTTGATTCATTCTTGTACCTTGAATGAGTTTATTTTCATCTGACTAGAACTAGTCCAGGTCAGATTAATTATAGAAAGGAAATCCATTTCTAGTGCAATTGGACTAAGGTCAAAAGTTGACCCAATTGAGAGAATTGAGGGTCACCTGATCAGATGCTTCTAGAAAATTTTTTAAAAATATTTTGGATCTAATTTTTGGATATGTGATAGAGCTCGAGCCATACTTTTGGTGTGCCAAATTTTATAATTTATGGAGGTGTCTAGACTGAGTTATGATAGAGTTTAATTTGGATTAAACTCTTAAGGGAAGAGTCCTAGGTGTCGGGAATACGTGCTCTTTCTACACGGATTGGAGTGGCCACTGGTGATTAGCCAAGCAACAAGGAAGAACCTCTCAGATATTAATGCAGAAGCATGATCAAATAATTCAAGAAATAGAGAAGAAGAGATTTTTGGGAGAAAAGAGTTTTTATTAAGTATATCTCAACCTCATTACAATCTTGATCTATTTTTAGTATATATACTTTACAAAGGATCAAGTCCAAGCTCATAGAAAAACTCTCCAAATCTAAACAACCCACGTACATAAAATAATAATCCATAAAAATTGAGTCGACCCAATTTCAGACTGAGCCAGCTAACCTGAGATTGGGTCAGCTCAATCCAAGATTGAGCCGATCCAGTTGTATACCATGTCAATAGTCCAAAAATGCTGCTTTCTATCTAGATTTTTCTTTGAGACCTAGCCAACCCAGTTCTGGACTAAGCTGGCCCAGTTTTCAACTTAGCCGGCTCAGTCTTAGGGTGAGCCGGCCTAGTTTCTGAACTTTGCTAGGAGAGCTGATTTCTCTTTTGGCTTGCTTCCATCTTTCCATGACCTATCTTCTCATGTTTTCAAGACTTGGGAGTGCCACTTCTGAGCTCACATTCTCCACCTTGGTGCTTTCAAATCCTTGTGAACTCATCTCTTCTCAATAGATCCATCCATGCTACACATCTCTGAAAGCTATCTCTAGGGAGTACCTTCATGAGTGCATCAGACTGATTCTTCTTAGTATGGACCTTCATCAGTTCCACTTCACCTTCCTCCACCAACTCTCTGATCCTATGGTACCTCACATCTATATGCTTTGTACATGCATGATAGACTGGATTTTGTGCCAATAGCAGAGTGCTCTGACTATCACTGAACAGTGTAACCTTGCTCTGCTTCACCCCCAACTCATCAATCAGCCTCCTAAGCCAAAGAGCTTTTTTTGTAGCCTCTGTTATCCCAATGTACTTGGCCTCTATGGTAGACAAGACCGTGATTGACTAAAGGGTTGATCTCCAAGACACCAGTCCACTATATATGCAGAAGAGGTATCCAATAGTAGACCTCCTTGTATCAAGATCACCAGCATAATTTGCATCAAGAAATCCTTCCAGAGGATCTGAACCTTCACACATCTTTACAGATTATTCTTCAAATCCTCCCGACTGCCCACCAAACATCAAACCATAATCCCTTGTTCCATGCAAATATCTCAATATCCATTTTAATGCTTTCTAGTATTCCTTCCCAGGGTTAGCCATGTATCTACTAATCATGCTCACTGTATGTGCTATATCTGGTCTACAGCACACCATAGTGTACATCACACTGCCTACAGCATTTACATAAGAAACTCGTTCCATGTACTCTCTCTCCTCTTCTGATTGGAGGCTTTGTAACTTAGAGAGAGATATATGGCTCGGCAATGGCGTCTCTGCAGGTTTAGCCTTCTCCATCCCAAACCTCTTCAGAACCTTCTGGACATACTTTTCTTATGACAAATGGAGCACTCCTTTGCACCTATCTCTGCGAATCTCCATTCCAAGGACTTTTTCAGTTGGATCCAAGTTCTTCATCTCAAACTTAGATAATAATGTCCTTTTCAATCTTTTCACAGCATCCATACTTCTACTGGCTATAAGCATGTCATCTACATATAATAATAGGTACAGGTTATCCTCCTCATCTACATTCTTGACGTAGGCATAACAACCATGTTCACATCTGCTGAAACCCAGGCTCAAGATAAAGCTATCAAACCTTCGATACCACTGACGAGGGGATTATTTCAAGCCATACAAAGACTTCCTAAGTAAACACACCTTTTCTTCCTATCCCATCTCCATGAAACTATCTGGCTGCTTCATGTAGATTCTTTCCTCTAAAGTTTCATGAAGGAAGGTCATCTTCACGTCCATCTGTTCCAATTTCATGTTATGTTGTGCCACCAGTGATAGCAAACTTCGAATAGATGTATGACGCACCATAGAAGAAAAAATTTCTATGTAGTCGATCCCTTTTCTTTGTGAGTATCCCTTTGCTACTAGCGTTGCTTTGAATCTGACTCCACCTTGTTCTGAAGGTACTTCTTTCTTTGTGAACACCCACTTTGAGCCAATAGATCGAGCACCTTCTGAAAGATCCACCAGCTACCATATCTGATTCTTCTCAATTGATTTCATCTCCTCCATCATGGCCTGTATCCATGAATCATGATCCTCACTCTTCATGGCCTCTGCATAATTCTCTAGATCTCTATTAGTAGTGATGAGTGCATAGGAGATAACCTTATCAATGTCATATCTGACCGACCTTCTAATAGTATGCTGGGATTTATGCAAAGCCACTCCCACTGGCACATCTCTACCTGATATCTGTGGCTGCTCCTGCATATCTATCTGAACTGCTGGCCCTCTATGCTGATTTTCAATCTAAGACAATACTTTTTTGCCCAGGTCCACCTCAACAGGAACACTCTTGTAAGTGGATGTAACCTGCATGCCATCATTCTCTGACTAGCTACCGTCGTTCATCTTTATTTCTTTAGTTTCATCTATCCCAGACCTCCTCAAGATGCTCTTCTCATCAAAGATAACGTTCCTGCTGATTACTGACTTCTGTGCCTGAAAGTCCTATAGTAGGTACCCTTTGACTCCTTGTGGATATCCTATGAATATCATCTTTTGAGATTTTGGATCCAATTTGCTCCTCTCGATTGCCTCCACATGTGCATAGACTGTGCAACCAAAGACTTTCAGATGGCCAAGCTCTACCTTCTTTTTACTTCAGATCTCTTCTAAAATGCCTCCATTCATCTTATAATGAGGGGACCTATTCACAAGAAAATAAGAAAAAATTAGAGCATCACCCCAAAAGAACTTTGGGAGTGATGTCTGCAGCCTCAAACTCCATGCCTTCTCGGTTAGTGTCTGGTTCATTCTTTCCATGACACTATTCTGCTGGAGAGTCATCTTCACCATGTAATGACGTTTGATGCCATTTTTTTTACAGTACCTCCTGAACTTCAGGCTAGTATACTCCCCTCCATTGTCCGACCTTAGACACTTCACCTATCTCCCTGACTCTTCTACTTTAGCTCTCCGGGCTCTGAATCGAGCAAACACCTCTAATTTTTCTTTGATCAGATAAACCCACACCTTCTTTGAGAAATCATCAATGAAAGTGACAAAGTATTTTGCCCCACCTCTAGCTGATACAGGCTCTAGTCCCCACACATCTGAATGCACTAAATCCAGCACTCCCTCGCTGCGCTTGATACTTTTGACAAACTTTACCCTATGCTATTTGCCAAAGATGCACGGCTCACAAAGATCTATGCTCTCCTTCTTCAGGGCTGGGATCATACCTCTTCTGCTTAGTTTAGTAAGCCCACGGTCACTCATATGATACATTCAATAGTACCATAATTGATATAAAATCTGCTCCTCCTGTGCCGTCGCTAGCACCTCTGCACTATCGTTTATCACTGAGCCTTCCATTCTGTAAAGATTGTTGCTTAGTCTTCTACCTCTCATCACCACCAAAGCTTTCTTAAAAATTTTCAGACATCCACTCCCAGCCTGGCTACTAAAAGCATAACCCTGCTCCTCCAAGTAGCCTAAAGAAATTAATTTTTTTTCAACTCCAATATATGTCTGACATTTAATAATGTACTAATGATTCCATCGTACATCCTCATTCTGATAGAGCCAATTTTAGCTACTTTGCATGGATGATCATCTCCAAGGTTGACACTTCCACCATCGACTTGTTGGTAGGTAGCAAATCATTTTTGATGAGAAGTATAGTGGTGCGAGCATGCTAAATTCAATATCTATATGGTATCGTACTATGTGAATCCATCTGATATAACTAGCAAATCTTCTCTACTGCTCACAAAAGCTATATCATCTTTCTTACTGGCCTTCCCTTTTTTCTAATCTCAAAAGGGGACAATCTCTCCTCAAGTGTCCAAGCTGATGATATTTATAATATTTCAATGTCATCTTTCTCTGATCGCAAGACTTTGACTTGTCCTTAGATTTTTCTCTTATCTTCTTCTTGGATCTTCTCTGTCTTTCGTTCATAGCCAAGATCTCGGACTTAGGGTCTTCCTTGCAGATCATTTTTCTTTGCTCATTTGATCTGAGCACACCAACAACCTCTTCATAGTTTAGGATCTTCTTCTCATAAACTAAAGTTGTTATGAGACCATCATACGAACCTAGGAGAGAATATAATAGCAACAATGTCCGATCCTCCTCGTCGATCTTCACATCCAAATTCATCACCTCAGAACACACCTGATTGAACCTTTAGATATGTGCAACAAAATCTTTGCCTTCGAGCATCCTCAAACTATATAGTTATTTCTTCAACCATAGCTTATTCATCATGTCCTTCTCCATGTATGTATTCTCTAGTCTCTCCCAAAGCCCCTTTGCCATAGTTTCTGTGTAAATCTTGGGCAAAACCTGATCAGCCAAGCACATCCAAATTATGCTAAAAGCAATTTCCTCTAACTCTTTTCAATCCTCAGCACTGATCTTTTTCGATCTTTTTTTTGTCAAGATCTTGTACATCCTCTACTGAACCAATAAGTTCTTTACTCTTTGCTGCTATAGAGTAAAGTTTTTCTTACCATCGAACTTCTCAAATTTCATCTTAAATCCACTTGATCCCATAACTTCAAAAAAGTTAAGAACAGATGATAAGTACAATAAATTCATCGATAAAAATATTAATTTATTAATTAATTTATATTAATTTTTAAGAATTATTAATCAATTTATATATAATTTTTGAAAAATTCATATTTTTATTAATTAAAAAATAATAAAAATTAAAAAATAAAATTTTATTATTAGTGGAAAGAGCTCATTTTTTTTATCACAACGAAATAAATTTTGAGTAAAACGGAGCTAAAACGGAAAAGATATGAATTTTTAAAGAAATAAAATAAAATAAAAAAAATAAAAATAAAAAATAAAAATAAAAATAACATACGGCTCAAACGGCTCAAGCCGCCACGCCGAAGCAGCCGGCGCGTCTAGATGCGCCGAGCCAAGCCGACCAAGCCAGCGCACCAAGCCATCCAAGCTAGCCGACTCAAGCCCAGAAGCCGTCGATCGGTCTACAGCACAGTGTAGACCACCAGCTCAGCAGACACCAACGAATCAGAGCCTGCCACGTGGTAGACCTAGACCCCTAAAGGATTTATAGGAAATTCATCATGGCTCATAGGGCATTTTGGTCTTTTCATCTGTCAATAAAAGGCGCTGATTGGTTGCGGTGCACGATATGGCCGGTCCACGTGGTCCATGGGAACAGTAAAAGCGCGATCGTGCGGTGGCGGTTGTTTGCGGTCAAGATCGGATGGTCAGCATTTTTTTTGGTTACCGATTTCACTCGGATCTAGCCATCGAACGGCAAAAAGCCAATTGATTCCAACCTCGATCCAACGGTCCAGAAGGCTCCCGAACGGTGATCAAACTCTCAGGCACGCGATTTGCAACGACGTAAATTCCTCCATCAAGCGCGATCCAACGGTCAGAAATTTAATCCGACCTGATCTGGGCTGATATGCATCCATTTTTGATGATTTTTGGACCGTTGGATTTCCTATTGAATGGCTAGATTTCACCAGACTTACCAGAGTCGTATCAGAGTTATTTTTATTCAAATTTTATTCAGATTTTGATGATTACAAAGGCAATTAGTCACACATTGCCTTTAGAAATAAAATATCCAGCCCTCCTAGCTCTATAAAAAGGATCCTAAGCATCTCCAAGAAATCAGACATCTCCGATCAAGGTGAAGCTTTGGTACAGGGCCAAGCCAAGGCTATGGGTTAAAGGCTTGCTTCAAAGCTGACAGTGCTCGAAGAAGAAGAGCCAGTCTTCTACACCATCTTTCCACTGCCTAATGCCGATCTGCAAGATCAGAGATCAGGCTTCTAAGTTTTTTTTTTTTTAAATTTCTTGTATTTAAATTCTGCATTTGAGTTTTAAAAAAGAGAGAGAAATTCTTTTCTTTTATTTTTCAGTAATTTGTTGTTGCTCTTTTAATACTCTAGTATGTATTTTCAATTTTGCCAGGAAAATCAATGAGACTCAACAAGCAAAATTTTCAAAGCTCCAAAGAATCAGACTGAATAAAATCAAGTGTACTCTTCCTGTCCTTTATTTACATCCTTTATTTTTTCTCTCCTTTAAGACAATGTAGAATAATAATTAATAAAAAAAAAAAAAACTCATTGTTCAAGAAGAAAATCTTGAGCAAGATAAACTGGATAAGTGATAAAAGATAGAATTATTTGCTAATGAATATAAATAAGTTAAAGAAGTAGATTAGTTGTCAACTTTTAGCAGCCTACTAGGTCATAAAAAGATTATTAGCACTTTATTGCACATGCACAACTAATAAGGCAAAGAGAGTATTGATCATAAGGTCACTGAGGATTCATTTATTCATGTAGAATTGATAATTAATATACAATTCTAAAAAAAAAAATTTGAATTTAAGGAAAGAGCTACCTACCTTATAAATAAAGTACAAAAGACAGAGTATATGTGGATTGCCCAAAGCCTAGTAACTGGATCTCTACACCTAGGTCAAGTATAAAAATTCACGTAAAATGGTGAAGGAAAGGCCAGGATGCTCAGCACAGTAAAAAAAAAAACAAAAAAAGAAAGAAAGAAAAAAAAAGAGAGAAAGGCAATGTGAAAGCTACTTAATCATGAGTATAAAATTGAGAATGTATAGAAAATTGACCAAAATAGGTGATAAGAGAATGATATCTTTTGTTTTTTCTTTATTTAATACTGAAATGCTAAAGTTAGTCGTCACGAACATAAGTGCTATAGATCTTTGATGTACTCTAAGAAAGTTTTTAATTGTATTGACTGAAAAATTTTGCTTCTGAAGCTCAATGCTTATTAGCAGTATTTTCTAAACTTTTTTACCTTTAATCCTAGATTTTTATCTTTATGATGGATAATCTTATTGAAATATGGTATTAAATAAAACATTGCTAAGGACTAGCAATGACTAAGTTGGGGGGTGTGATAAGTGGTTAAAATATACTAATAAAAGTATTAAATTATAAAATAAATTAAACTATTTTATTAGAAATTGATATCTTTTTAATTATATATGTTAGGAAAGAAGCCTCAATATGAAGATCTCATTTTTTTGGTTCAGATGAAAAAAATTTCAGGCAAAACGGACTTCAAACGAGCCTAGAATCGAATTTCAAAAAAAAAAAAAAAAAAATCCGTCGATGCAACGCTGATGTCAGGATGATGTCAGCATTTTTCGCGCGCACGGTGGACCATCTGAAGGTAA